>SRPV01000231.1:0-27017 GCA_018360135.1 Claviceps sorghi | reverse complement strand
AAAAAAAAAAAACCAGAAACAAAGAAAAAACAACCAAACAGAATGCAGCTAGAGTAATACAATTATTACACACCCATAAAAGACTGGCAGATTAATCACGACTGCCGAGTCCCGCTCGTACGGGATGGGAATCATCAAAAAGAATGGTTTCGCCCGGGCTCGAACCGGGGACCTTCTCGGTGTTAGCGAGAAATCATGACCGACTAGACCACGAAACCGATGCTCCTGATTGGTTGACAAATGTAATTGTATTAAGCTGTATATAGTCTTCACTTGCACATCAGCAGCGCATCTCGATGACGGCGCACGCAACCTTGGTCTCAAATTGTGATTTTCAAGAAAAATCGCGTGGCCGTGAGGGATCGGCAACCAGGACGCATGATCCCAGTCATCCATGCCCGTACATTGAATGCGCAAATCGACTCAGAGCAATGAGATTGTGACAGCATCCGACCCGGGGGATCCGATCATCTACGGTCGAGTCGGAGGCCCCCCGTTGAATAAACGAAACTACAATGAAAAGAACCAAGGACCACAACTCATCAAGGGCAATCTCATCACCACGCTCGGTCGAGAACCCGCCCAAGAGGTCGACGCGAAAACAGGAGGGGAAAAGAAACAAAAATAAAAATAAAAAGACATGGAAACTCTAGCATGGAGAGACGCGGGCATGGCCCGACATACAAAGACACGTCCGCGGCTCCCGCTCACACGCCCTTTACGTCGACCTTGTCGGACGCCTTCTCCCCCGCGGCGGCTGGCCGTGCTCTGAGCTGCCCGGCCTCGTCATGCTCCGCGTCCCAGCGATCGACGTCGACGAGCGGCACCTTGATGAGCTTGTGCGAGACGACGCTGTCGTCATCGGTCTTGATGACCTCGGCTCGAATGCGGTATTTGCCCCATTTCGGGAGAAGGTACATCCACGAGATGTAGTATAGACCGCAGATCAATAATCTTTTTTTTTTTTTTCGTGGTTTATTGCCACAGTTAGCTAAATGTCATTCGTGGGTCCTGCAAGGACACACAAGCAAAGGCACAACGAAAGAGACAAAAAAAAAATAATGGTGATGAACTCGATCAAAAACTTACATGGCAATTCCCGTGACGCAGTACGTCGCATACCAAAAGCTCACATTCCCAGCATAAGGACCGCCCTTGGGTGGCCACCACGGCATGACCAGCAGGAACACCTGAATCAGGTTGTAAAACAGCAAAAGAACATTGTTGACGCGAAACTTCGATCGAGGAAGCTGGGCGCGGCGTCGGCGGCGTCGAATAATGTACACGCCCACGGTCATGGCCAGACCAAACAGCGCCTCGGGATACGTCCGCAGGCTCACGACAAACTGAAAGGCATCCCCCGCCGGCGGCGCGGCAATCATGACAAAGGTCATGAGCCACTTGAGCGCGTACGGACCGATGGGCGTCCCAAAGGGCCGCGTCGTGACCCAGAAGTCGGTAAAGGGCAAGACGCCCTGGCGACCAATCTCCCGGATCATGCGCGACTGCCCAATCAGCGAGGCCAGCAGGTTTCCGTACGCGCTCAGCAGGACCAGGACATTGAGCGCCGTCTCGGCGGCGCCGCCGGGCCCGAAGACGCCGGCGAAGAAGACGCCGGCGGCGATTTCCTTGGACTGGCCAAAGGTGGACTTGTCGACGGCGGAGAAGTAGGCAACGTTGCAGAGCACGTACAGGACCGAGACGACGACGACGGAGCAGAGCCCGTGCCTCTTGAGCGACGGGATGGGGTTCTTGATCTCGTTGACCATGTTGAAGGCGTTGGAGAAGCCCGAGTAGGTGAAGACGATGCTGACGAGGGCCGAGGAAAGGTCGTTGCCGTTGGTCGTCGTGCCTCGGAATGCGTTCTGGAAGTTGGCGCCCGGATGAGGCACCCTCGCCACGTTGCCTCCCAGGACGACGAGGCCGGTGATGCTGATGAAGACGAGGGTGATGATTTTCAACAAGCCCAGAATGTTTGCTGCCCACATGGAATATTTGTTGTGGGCAATGACGCCTAGAAGGCCCCCCCCCCCCCGAGCGTCAGACGTGTCTTTGAATCAATCGACGGGGGATGGGGTTTCATTTCATCATTACTGTCTCTCTCTCCTCTCTCCCCCCCTTCTTTTGACGAGCCACTTGTTGTCCTGGAAAAAAACGAATTCGTCAAACGTCGCACTCACACAATACGGCCAATGTATACGCCGACATGGCCACCCCCTTCATCTGCCAGTCACTGGGCGTCTGGCCAGCAATACGCCACAAGTACCGCGACAAGACGACGGCATTGCTGCTGCTAAAGGACAGGATGACGGACTGCACCGCAAAGGCAATGGGGAAGAAGTACCTGGGCCGCGGGTAGGCCTGCTCCAGGTACACGACTTCGGAGCCGCTGCGGTTGGGGAAATAACTGGCCAGCTCGAGGTAGGTCCCGAAGCCGGCAATGGCCATGACGCTGCCCATGGCCCAGTAGATCAGGGCGAGGCCGACGGATCCCGTGGCTCCGAGGATGCTTCCGGCTTGGACAAGGATCAGACATTTGGTGACTTTTTGAGCAGAGAGAGTGAAGATGGAAATTTAATTCAAAACCAATTGATAATGAGATTACACACGTAGAACAAAATAACATTAATTCCTTTTTTCGTTAAAAAAAAAAGAAGAAGAAGAAGTAGAAGAAGAAAAGAAGAAGAAGAAGAAAAGAAGAAGAAGAACACACACACACACACACACACACACACACACACACACACACACATCACCTACGTGTGGAAAAGACGCCGGTGCCAACCATCTGGTTCACGTTGAGAAAGATAATGGTGGCCCATCCAACGTGATAGCCCAGGGGCGAGTCGCGCTCAACCGGCGCCCCAGCAGCCTCTTGGTACGTCTCTTCAGAGCCGTTCCCCCCCTTGACGCGGGTAAAGGCAAGTTCTCCATCGTACACGACAACGGATGCAGATGCGCTGTGCGCTGCGGATTCGGGGCTTCCGTCGAGCTTCGAATCCGAGGCAGTCGGGCCGGCATCCATTCGCGGCGTGGAAAATTGGCAAGGAAACGCACGAGAACAAAGACACGAGTGTTTCCTTGCAGATGGTGCGTGGTGCGAGTGCAAGCGCCATGATCTCGAGATGGAGGGGACGGGGAAGGGGAGGAAGGGTTTGTACTCGATTTATACATTTCCTTTCCTCATGCTCGTGCTCGTGCTCGTGCTCGTCCCCGTTCACGACGCCATGAGGCCGCATGTCCCTTTTCTCTTTTTATCTGCGGCGAGCTCTCCGCCTGCCTGGCTGCCATGCGGGGCCAAGACATGCTTTTGCCACGTCGCAGTCTGGTGACACGGGACAAACGCGTCTTCTTTGGACGCGGCGTTTGTGCCAAATGCATCTCCAGCGGTTTCGCGCTGCGTCATAGGCCACAGATAAGAGGCACACCATCTTCCTCCCCTTTGTCGTTGTGGCCGAGACAATTGGGTGCAAGAAGACGCAAGGCGGAACAAGAAAAACGAAGGAAAGAAAATGGGCCACACTTCTTGCCGGGCTGTCGATGACTATGGAGTCTGTCACGACATTGGACGGCGCGGGTCTTGGCGTCAGCAGTGCTACTTTGGCTCCCGCGGCCAATCACAGTTTGGGCCGAAAGGGGACATGGATGAAGAGGTCGAAAGTTAATGGCGCGCATGCATGTTCCTATTCGTATGGTGTGACTGTACGTCTCGCCTCCATGCGAATGAGATGATGAGATGATGAGATGATGAGATGATGAGATGATGAGATGAAGAATTGAAGAGATGAAGAGGTGCTGGTACCGTGCCCACCCAGAAAATCCTGTCTTTTTTGCATTTCGAATGGTTTTCTCAACAAGCGTCGACAAGAACATAGAAGGAGACTTTTGACAGAACACCAAAAAAAAAAAAGAAAAAGAAAAAGAAAAAGAAAAACTGCACCGCTCATATGTATTGGCTCGTCTCTTTTTCACTCCATTCCCAAAACCGCCTCACAGCAGAGGCCTCATCCGCGCTCGAGTCGTCAATGGCCTTGCGAATGTCACTCCGCAGAGCATAATTGCCGTCTCGGCCCCACGGGATCACAAACATGCCCCCATGTTCCATCTTGATGTCGGGGCTCCAACCCGAGTACAGCTCGGTGTACGCACCATATCGAGCAGGATAGCACAGGAGCTTCATGCCAATCCAGGTCGCGAAAGGATAATGGCGTCCCAGCTCGCTCTGTAGATTGCCAGGGTTAAAGGCAACGCTCAGGATGCCGTCGCCGCCATAGCGACGATGAAACTCAACCGCGTACAGGAGATTGGCAGCCTTGGACTGGCCATAGTTTGTCCATTGAAGGTAGGCCTCGACGGGGGCGCCCTTCTGGTCGAGTTGTACGCCCCCGGCCGGTGAGCCCACATTGGTGGCGAGAGAGCTCGCCCATATGACGCGGACTGAGGCCGGAGGGCTGGCGGCAGCCGTTTGTCTGAGCAAGGGGAGGAGGCCCTTTGTGAGGAGAAAGGGGCCAAGGCAGTTGGTTACAAGTTGCAGCTCGTGTCCCTGCTTGCCCTTGCTGCCGCTCGAGGGTATCATGACGCCGGCGTTGTTGACGAGCACATCCAGGCGCTTCTCCTTGGCAGTGAAGTCTTGTACAGCCTGCTTGATGGTGGTGAGGTCGGACAGGTCGACGGACAGGAATTCGAGGCGGCCCTTGGACGAAGGATGGGCGGCCTTGATGGCGTTGATGGCGGCGGCGGCCTTGTCGGGATTGCGGCCTGCAATGTAGACTGTGGCATTGTGTTGGTAGAGAATGTCGGCCAGCTCCTTGCCCACGCCCGCGTAGCCTCCGGTGACGATGTGGACTTTGTCAAGTTGGTCTGCGAGGTTGGCCTCGGTGAGGACCGGCTTCGGTATGAGGACCGACTGCGTCACGGTGCTCCACGCAACCAAGTGAGCCATGGTTTGCGACTCGAGCGGCGTTCAAGAGTGGAGAGAGCGCTGCCTGTTGCAAAGGAAGGGAATAACAAAGGGGCAAGGGGCAAGGGGCAAGAGACAAGACGAGGATCAAGAAGAGGTCACGGCAGGAGGGGCAGAGTCGCGTCGTTTTTATTTTATGGTGTGGACACTCGCAATGGGAATGGGAATCGGAATCGGAATCGGAATCGGAATGTGATGCTAGGCAGCCGCGAGTACGTAAACATGCAGCAACGGATTTTTGAACATGTAGCAGCAACTAAACCAAAAACAGAAGAGGTACCCGCATACCTATTTTTCGCTATATAGTAACCTTCTCTATTTTATACTTAGAAGCTATACTTAAATTTATACTTCTTCTCTTTAATTATAAATACTATTAATAAGAATTTTATATATTTATAGTATATAGTAATAAGTAAAACTAAAGAGGTTACTATATAGTAAAAAATAGATATATAAGTATCTCTTTTATTTTTAGTAAAACTAAAAAGGTTACTATATAGTAAAAAATAGGTTTATAGGTACCTTTTTTATTTTTAATAAAACTAAAAAGGTTACTATATAGTAAAAAATAGGTATATAGTGTGTTAGGGCAAATTAGTTAGGAGGCTGATTGTTACGTGCGGGATACTGCACGTAAGTTGTTAGCATACGCAGCTTGTGCAATATATTATAAAAGGTTATAAAAGATAACATATATAAGGTTATAGTTAGGTGCTTAGTTATATATATTAAGATTATTAAATTCCTTAGACTTTATAGTAGAGTTTGCCTTATATTAATAGACTTTCTACTATATAATAAAAGCTAAGAATATATAAAAAGGGATATATCCCTATATTTATCTAAAGCTAGTATATAAAAGCTATAAATATTATAGTATTAATAGTAAATATTTTATATAGGCTAAAAGAAAATATATTTATTACTCTTTATTAATATTCCCTTATTTTAGTTATAATAAACTAAAACTTAGTAGCTTTTTTTAGAATTTAATTAGAATAAGGAAGGTATTATACTATAATTATAAGGGCTATTAATAGATTCTCCCTTCTTATTAATTATAATATTATAAATCTATTTATATATACCTATAGGTTTTATATAAAAAGTAAATACTACTATCTTTAATAGCTCTTCCTTTATATATAAATAAGCACTTATAAAGTTTTATAGGTTTTATACTCTTAAGTTAAGGAAAAGTATAGCTATTTTACTTTTATAAAAGTAGTAAAAAGAGTTAGTTAGGTTATAGTAGGTTTCCTTTATCTTAAGATTTATTTTTATTTTACTTTTAAAGGCTTTAATAAAGCGTTTATATAATTCTATACTTAGGTTTCCTTTACTATAAATATATTAAATATTATTAATTATATTATAATAAAAGAAGTCTTATTCTATTATAATATAATAAACTAAGTATTTTTTATATAAGTTTATAACCCTAAATATATTTAAGCTAAGTAAAGTAATACTATAAACTACTTATTACTAATCCTTAGTATCTATACTTTTTAATATATTTAATACTATTTTATATATAGTATCTTTAGTTCCTTAATATATATTTAGTAGAAATATTTTAAATATATCCCCTTAGCTTTAGTAAAAGTTCTTTATAATTTTATTAAGGTATATACTAAAGTTTACTAAAGTTTACTTATATTCTTAGTAAATAATAGTAATTACTAACTCTTAGTATTTATAGAACTATATAAATAAGGATTTATATTTTACCTCTTAAGTATATATAAGGTATTTTAGTATAAGGCTAAAGGCTTTTAAGCCTTTATTTTTTATACTATATATCTTTATAAAGTAGTTAAAAAAGAGTTTTATAAGTATATAGTTTAGCTTATCTTTTATATTATAATTATTACTAGTAAAAATAAAGGGATTTTATAATTATTAAATATTACTTATTAATATATACTAAAGGTTTTATTCTATAATAGAGTAGGTAGCTACTATTTTTATATTATCTTTAAGCTAAATAAACGCTTTTATACTTAGCTTTATAATAATTTAGTTAAATTTATAGCTTATATTACTATTAAGCTAGTATTAGCTTTAGTTATAGTAAAGCTATACTATATAGTTTATAAGCTATATATATTAGATTCCTTTTAATAGGGTATAAGCTAATATCTTAAAGTATATAAGCTTATAAATAAAAAGATCTTTATAAATAATATAGCTATTCTATATTTTAAAGAAATTAATAGGCTTTTAAGGCTTAGAATTATTATTTTTAAGCTATTAAAGCATTTATTTTTATATTAAAGGACTTTTTAGCACTTTAAGTCTTTTTATTTTATCTTTTTTTAAGTTTAAAATATAAAAATAAAAGAAATTAAGTAAAAGAGGGTTTTTAACTTAAAGTTTATAATATATAAGTATATAAAGAAAAGGGAAAAATAAAGGTATAAAGTATAGGTAAAGGGATTTTGCTTTATTAGCTACTAAGGTAAAAGGTTAAAAATAGCTTACTTTCTTTTTACTTTATAGCTTTAGTAATATATATAAAATATATAGTTTCTGCTACTACTTAGTTAATATAAGGGTTTAAGGTATAGTAGTAGTATATATAAGAGTTATATAGAGCTTTATAATAGTTATAAGGGTTTTATTATAACTTTATAACTAAGTTAAGCTAGTAATTCTTTACTAAAAGATATAAGTTTTTTAAGCTAATATATAGTATCTATTAGTTTTTATCTTACTACCTATTCCCTTTATCCTTATAAGCTCCTTTCCTTTCCTACTAAAGCTTATAAAAAACTTATATAACTATATATTAGTAATTATATTTATAGTAAAGCTAATTAATTATATTTCTATAGTTTAAATATAGTTATCTTTAAGCTTAATATTATTTTAAGGAGAAAAGGCTACTAAGCCTTCCTTTATTAATAGTTTTTCCTTTTATATATATATATTTAGGCTTTAGTATATTAACTTCTACTAAGCTAAATTAGTCTTATACTTATTTAGCTAATACTCTCCTAAGAGTTATTAAGTAAATATCTTTTATATATACTACTTAATTAATTAGTTTAAAAGCTAATAGCTTTAGTATTAATACTAAGGGTAGTAGTATTTTAAAATAAGTATAAGAGTTTATAGCTGCCTTAAGCTTTATTAAGCTTATTTAAAGGAGCTACTAAGTTTTCTTAATATTATTAAGTTAAGTATCTATAGCTAAGTTATAAGCTTTAATAGAGTCTATAATATCTTTATAAAGAGGGATTAACTTATATTTTTTATTATTTTCTATCCTTATTATATATATAATTTTATTTATAACCCTAATTATTTTATTAATTACTTTATATTAACTTTTAAGTTCCTAATAGTATAAGTTTTATATCTTTTATATAGTATAGAATATTACTAATAACTAGCAGATTTCCTTTTTAAGCTTAGTTTAACTATTAATATTAATCTAAAGGGTAAATTAGTTTAGGGTATAAGGGTTAAGAGTATAGGTTACTATTCCCTTAAATATATAGTAGTTTAGGATTTTTATAAGGTTTATATAATTTACTATAATAAGGGAACCTACTATAATACTATTAATATAGCCTTATATATATATAAAATAGACTCTTAAAACTTATTTATAGTTTAATAGCTATTTATTTTATTTTTTACCTTATTAGGTTTTATTATTAAATAAAATACTTATAGCCTTTTTAAGGCTTTCTTTTATACTTCTAATTTAGAAAAGTTTAAATATTCCCTTATAAAGGGTTTTCTCCTTTTTTACTAAGGTAACTAGCTTATTATTTACCTTTATAGCCTTACCTTCTTTTATATATTTAGTTTTAATAATATCTTTCTCTTTTCTTTAAAGGGCTTTTATATTAAAAATACTAAAGGTATTATATAAAGTGTTAAGCTATAGGTTATATATTAAGTGCCTTAATACTATAGAGACTTTATCTTTTATAATTAAAGCGTTATTAATAGTAAACTTAGCACTATATATATATAAGGCGTCTATATATATTTAATTCTTTTTTTAGTTAGTTTATATATAAAAACGCTAGTTAAAGTAGTAGAAGTTTTTAGCTAGTTTTAGTTTTCCTACCTTAACTACTTACTTATATTCTTTTTTTTCTTTAGCTTATTATTTATAAATTAGCTATTATTTAGTATATTTTTCTATAGTTAGTTTATAATTTCTTTTATTTATATAGCCTAAAAGATATAGTAAATAGAGGCTTCTATGCTTTATAATTAACTTAAGTGTCTCCTCTTTTATAAGGTATTTAGTGCTTATTTTAATATATTTTTAGTATTTAGTAGTAGTTTTTTATATTAATACTTTATAGTTTATTTTAGCTATATTAAAGCTATTATTACTATTCTTTAATAGCTTATTTATTTCCTTATTATTTATATAGAAGGATTTATAGTTTTTAAGCTTAGGGTTAAGCCTTATATCTTTTAGTATTTTATTTAGCTTTATAAAGAGAGTGGTAGTAGTATTATCTTAATTATAGTTAAGTAGGAAAGAAAAGGGAATATTTATATTTTAAAAGGGATTAAGTATAATATTTAGATTACCTTTATAATAGTTAAACATTAGTTTATTATTAAAGGTGTCCTTTATTATTATAATTAAGTTAATTAGTAAATAGAGTAGTTTAAGCTAGTATATTATTAGTAGTAAGCTTATAAAAAAACTATAAAGGGTTTTTAAAATTCCTTATAATTACTAAATAATATATTAAGTAAAACTTATCTAAGGGTTTAGGATTCTATACTTTAAGAATTATTAAATTAAGGACTCTTACACTACTTTTTATATATTAATAAAGTATAATATACTATTATTTTTATTAACTTTTATAATAGCTTAGTTTAAAGTAAGCAGAAGTTAGCCTATTTTTTATAATCTTTAGGAGTGCTATAGCATAAATATAGTCTTTTAAAAAGAGAGAAAATAAGGGTTTATATAGCAAATTTACTAATAGAATTAATAGAATTAAGGGTGTTAAGGGAAAAAGGGTAGGATATAAAGTATATATATATAGTAAGGTTATATATATGTAAGGGCTAGCCTATAGTAAGCAAGGTAAGCCTAAGGTAAGAGGTAGTAAGGGACTATAACCTAAAAGTTATAGTCTTCTATAAATATTATTAGCTTATAAGGGGTTTTTAGTCCCTTTTCTAATATTTATAGTAGTTTTCTTTTAATTATTATAAATTATAGCTAAAGCAAAGCTTTTTCTTTATCTTTTCTTACTTTAGTTAACTAAATAGCGTTAAAGGTATTTATCTACTATTTCTTTAGTATTTACTTATATATCTTCTTTTATAATCTACTAATTATCTTTTATAAAAAACCCTTTTTATTAAATAAGAAATTCTAACCTTAGCTTACGTCCCTTCTTATAAAAAAAGCAAACTTAGTAATTATAAATTTTTTTAATTTTCTAATAGTTTACCTTACTTAAACCCTTTAAGGCTATTAGTAAAGGCACTACTTTCTCTTTATAAAAAGGATTTAGCCTTTACTATAGTTTTTAAAGGTATACTATTAATACTACTAAATATATATAAGATCCTATTAGGAATTTAAGTTAAAAAAATAAAGGTAAGACCTACTTTAATACCTTATAAGGCCTAGCTTATTATAGTAACTATTTTTTCTTAGGTTTTTTAAGTAACTTATAGCCTATATAAAGGCGTAAGTAAACTATATTACTAATATAAATATCTATAGGCTTATACTTAAAATTATATTAAATCTTAAAGAGAGCTACTACTACTATTATAATATATTTAGCTTTTTATTAATATAGCTTTCTAAATACTGCTAGGTTATTATCCTTAGGGTTAAATCCTATTTCTCCTTTTTTATATAAAAGATTAATAACTAATAATAGCTTTAGCCTAAATACTAACTTATTTAAAAACCTACTAATTAAGGCAGCTACTATATTATTAAGGTAGTGTTAAAGAGCTAGTAATAAGGCAACCTATAAGATATTAGGGTTAGTTACTATATAGAATTAAATTGCTATAATTACTATTTAATTCTTCTTTTCTGCTACTTTATCTATTTATAAGTAATATATTATAAATATAAAGAGTTTTATACTAATTAAGTAAAAGAGCCTTATTTATAGTTCTAAAATAAATTTAAAGTTATAATTACTAATAATTTCCTTAGGCAGGCCTTAATTTAAGAGATATAAGCCTTAAAGTAGTAACTTAGCTTAGTTTACTACTATATATATCTTATACCCTAAAATAAGAATAGTTTTCTTACTAAATAAGCAATTAATAGGGTATAAGATATTAAAGGTGCTAAATCCCTTTATAGACTATACTAAATTTATTAAGGGCACTTTTAGTATATTTATAATAAAGTTTAATAATATAGTGTAAAAGGGAGTAAGCTTAACCTATAAAAGCCTTATTTCTTTTAAAGCCTTATTTTAAAGGACTAAATTTTCTTAATAAATAAAGTAATATATAATATAGTTATAGATTTAAGAGCTTATTTATTAAAAACACACTGCTTTAAGCTCTTTAACTATTTATTTAATACTAAAGTAGTAATAGTTATTATAGACTATTATAAGTATATCTTTAATATAAAAGTAGGGAATATATAATCTATAGTATCCTTCTAAATCCTAATAATAAAGCAGTTTATTATTATAGAGGTTCTAACTATAAAGTAGAATTTAAAGGTATTTATAACTAAGTTTTTACTAATTTTATTAATAGTCCTTAATACCCTTTATAATTTAGCTATACTTTATATTATATAGGTACTCTACTAAGATAGCTTCCTTTAGCTTATTATTAATTATTACTTTTACTAACTCTTCTTCTCTAAAATATATATAGGCATTTAATTTATTAAAAGTGCTAAGATTAGCTGCTTTTTAATAGCTTAACTTAACTAAAAGCCTTAAGAGAGCGTTAAGGACTATGTTTAAGGTCCTAAGGATATATATAATATAAAGGTTAAATTATAAGAGGTAGTTTATAACTTTCGCTAGCTTTAAGTTAGCTTTATCTAAATTTATTATTATTAGTAAGGTATATTAAATAATTCCTTTTACTAAAGTATAATTAGTTATAATATTAACTAGATTTATATTAGATTGCGCTATTTTATATAGTTTCTATAAACCCTATATAATTATAGTAACTTTTACCTTTATTAATTTATAGCGCTTCTTAATAGATAAGGTAGGCCTTAAAAGAAAGGTAATTAATTATAGTTTATTACTATTTATATCCTTTCTAAGAATACTAAAACTATTTTAGTCTATAGCTAATTAAAAGGTATATAGGCTAAATCCTTTCTTATATATATTAACTTTAAAGAAGAGTAGCTTTATTAAGTTATAGTACTATAGTAACACTTTTATATAAAGTAGCTCTTAAAGCTATAGGAAAGCTTTATTTTTTTTATTAGTTAGTTTAAAGGCCTTTATTTTTACTACGCTCTTTCTTACTTACTTAAAGAATCCCTATAAAATTTTATTCTTTTCTTTAATATTCTATAGTAAGCTTATTTTTCTTTCTTATAATAATTATATATAGATATTAAACTAAAGGACCCCTACTTAAAGGAATCCTACTATTTTAATAAAGGTTTTAAGGTTTACTAGTATCTTAGGCATTTAAAGATATTTAAGAGCCTTTACTCTATTATTTATATTAGTATATCCCTTAAAATTTATAATAAAACCTAATAGCTAAATTAAAAGGTACTTAATAAAAGACTTCTTTACTATAATATATAGTTAACACTTCTTAATAATATTAAGGATAATTATAAGGTAGTAAAGGTAATCCTTAAGAGTGTTAAAGAAAATAGTAATATTATTAATATAAACTTAAATAAAATTACTATATTTATAGAATTAGTAGTTTATAAAATATTAGGTATATATTAGTAAGTTCTTATAACCTTATATTATAATATAAGAGACTTTTATACCTTTTTTTAAGATTACTACTATTTTATTATAATAGTTTTTATAAATAAGTAACTAATTAAAGAAACCTAAAGCATTAAGTAGGGTTATTTACTTTTTTTCTTAGGTATTATTTATAATATTACTTTAGTTTAGTAAGGGATAAATATTTAAAATAGTAATACTATTAATAGGTTTTATATTAATAACTATATATTCTTTATGTTTCTTACTAATATCTTACTATATAATAAAACTAAGGTATAAATATAAAGCCTTTTCTCCTTTACTTAAGTATAATATCTTACTAACTTTATACTTTTTATTATTAATTTTATAGAATTTCTTAAAGTCTTTAACACTTAGGTTATATACTTAAGGGGTCTTAATTTAGTACTACTAACTATTAATAAAATTAATATATATTTTTTCCTTATTTAGTATAAGAACTATACCTCTATTATAGTAAATATTATATTTATTAGTAAGTTTAATAAGCTTAATAGTAGCTTTAAAGTTTATATTTATAACCTTAATACTATATATATTTTTTATAAAAGGGATATTATTAAGGTATAAAATACTATAGAATAATATACTACTATTTACTACCTTTAGGTTAAGGTCTTTATTTTCTTTTAAGGTAGTTTTATTAAATATTCTATAAGCAAAGGTATTAATATTTACTTTTTATAAACTACTTCCTTTAATAATAATATTAATATTATAAAAGGTAGAAAACTTAAGAATATTATCTACTATAAAGTAGGAGTTTATAGTGCTAGCGCCTTTTAATATTCTAAGTTATTATTAGGTGCTAATATATAAGGGTTTATTAGAAGAGTTATATACTTATAAAACCTTTTCTTATACTTAATTAAGGATATAGTTAAATATTAATTTATTTTATAAGTAAAAGTAGTAAATGCTTATCTCTTACTATTTAAAGAGGCTTTTCTAAGTAACTAAGATAAGTTTTACTAATTTTATAGAGATAATTACTAAGTTAACTATAGTAACCTTTCTTATTAATACTATATTAAAAGGGCGGAATATCTTACCTAATACTATTATATTATAAATAAAGTAAAAAACCACCTTTAGGTTAATAAAGTTAATCTTTATACTATAGTTATATATAAAGTTTATGCTAATTAGTAGCTTTAGTATAAGTTTTTCTATAATATTAGTAGTTACTATAAAATAGCTAGAAATCTATATATCTCTTACTTCTCCTAAAATATAAAAGTTAAAGGTTACTATTTCTATAATATAAAATAAGGAATTTACACTATTTATTAGTTTTAGGTCTTAAGAGCCCTATTTAATATTATAACTATATTAAAGAAGCTATTCTTTATTAATTAAAATAAAAAAAGTGCTAGTATTTAGGTAGATTTTATAGTCTTTACCTTAGTTATTAAATTTTAGGTTAATCTTAAGATATATAAGGGCCTTCTTCTTATTAATAATCTCTAGCTCCTTTAGTTAAGTAACTACTTTAATAACCTACCCTTTTATTAAGCTATATATAAGGCGCTTAGCTTTAGGGGTTATTATATATTCTACTAAAGGCACTTTAGCTAAGTAAGCATTAATAAAGTTAGACTTATTTTTATCCTTATTACTAAGGATTTTACCCTTTTTAGTAATATAGTATCTTAAGGCTTTTAGGTAGGCCTTTTAAGCCTTTATATTAGAGTTATTGCTTATTATAATATAGTAGCATTCCTTACCTTTAGTAGATTCTTATTTATAATAAAATTGCCTATACTTAGATCTATACTTATATAATTAATATTATAAAGAGTAAGGGTGTTTTTTATGTTTCTCTTTCTTATTTTATTTATAATTATAATCCCTTTTATAAATTAGTCTTTTTTTAAAGGTTTCTTACTTTTTTATAAACTTTTCCTTTTATTAAGGCTCCTTTTATAAAAAGTCTTAATCTTTAGGAAAAGGGTATAGGTGCTTTTATTAAAAATACTTATATAAAGTATACCTTTTATAAGAATAAAACTAATACTTATAGCTTTTAAAAGTATATTTTAGTCTTTTATACTTATAGTGCTAAAGGCTATAGCTTTACCTCCTTTAGTTACTCTAAGGAGTATAATTACTTTAATAAGCTTTTATAAAGTTTATTAACTTACTAAAGGTTTCCTTTTTCTTAAAGTTTTTTACTAAAAGATTAACACTTACTTTAGGCTTTATTTACTTAGTTTTATAGTAGTTTTTTACTTTTTATAAAATATCTTAAAGGTTATACCTTTTCCTATTAATTATATTAATATAAGTGTTCTATTTATCTATTTTTAAAGGTAAAAAGTAAAGTTAATAAAGTTTTATATATAACTTATAGTAAAGCTAAACTAATAATTAGTAGTTATTTAATTTACTATTAGCTTTTATATAATAAAAAACCTTAGTAGTAAAGTCTTATAAAAAGGTGTTATCTATAATATTATCCTTAGAGAACTTAGCTTAGTTTAGCTATGCTATTATGTCTTATACTTTAATACTAAATTCCTTCTATATTATAGTAAAAACTAAGTTTAAATTACTAAAGATTATAGCTCTTTTCTTATTATTAAGATACTACTTATACTATATTAGCACTAAGCCTTAGAATAAGTACTAAACTTAATGCTTAATTTACTCTTAATAGAAGGTATTTATATAGCTATAGTAGTCTTTTATAGCTTAGATTTAAAGATTTATATTACTAAATATTATAGCCTTTCCTTTATAATAAATAGCCTTTTTATTAATCTTATTAAGGTTTATTTTTAAATTAAGGTAATCTATATCCCTTATCTTTTATAAGGGGTTTATTAACCTTTCTTAAGTTATTAGCCTTAAGGTAATAGTTTTATAATAGCTTACTATAATAGCTAGCTTTTTAATAATAAAGGCTATAAAATAACTATTCTACTTTAGATAGTGTTAAGAAACTAGCTTATTATTATAGTGCTTTTAGCCTTTAAAGTGCTTAATAGTATAGTTAGTATAGTCTAAGTTAAATTCTACTATTAGCTAATATATAAACCTTCTCTTTAGCTAATAGAATAAGGAAGCTAGCTTTTTAGTATTATTTATTAATACTTACTAAGAGAGGCTCTCCTTATATTAGTTTTAGAAATAAGTATAGTAGTTTTTATAAAGATTTTAAGAATAAGCACTTTTAAGCTATAGTCTTTCTTATAGTAGTTTATAGCTTTCTTATTAAGGTATATTAAGGCATTTTAAGATATACTTATTTTCTACTTAAAAATTGCTTATTATATACTTAATATTCTTTATTATACTAGCATTAGTTTTCTTAATATAAAGGTTCTATTGCCTAAACTCTTCTTTAAGGAAGGAAATTACCTTATTTAAGGAGAATTTTATAGCTTTTATATCTAGCCTTAGCGTTTTTAAGGACTTTTTATATATTCTTTTAAAGTAAGTTAAAGGGTTAAGGGAAATTAACTAAGTGTTAGCATTAATATAGCCTCTTTTTAGAGAGAACTTATAGATATTTTTATTTAAGGTTAGTAAGTTAAATCTTAAGGTTTTTAAGGGTTCTCTTTTACTATAGCTATTATTATCCCTTATAGATATATCTTTTAGCATAAGTCTAAAGGTTTTTATAAAGGCTTAAAGGTTAGACTTAGCAATTAAAAGGCTTTTTTTTAGTAAAGTTAAGGAGGATTCTTATACTTTACTAATAATATTTAAAAGGCTAAAATATTATACTTATTAAATAGTTCTTCTTATAGTTTTTAACTCTTTATTAAAGGTAGGGCTATTTATTAGGTTTTAGTAAAGCAGTTATTCTACCTATATTAGTTTTAATTAAAGCTAAAGTTTCCCTTTAATAAATTAGTATCTTATAAAAGTCTTAAGGTCTTTAATTTCCTTAGAGGTAAGAAAAGCCTTACTATAAGTGTAAAAATCTAGGAAATCTTTATAGAAAGCTTAAAATTAGTAAATTTATTAGATTTAGTTTTTTATAATAAGAGAAAGGCTTAGAGAAGCTAAGCTAATATTAAGTTCTTATTAGTTTTCTTTAGTTATTAATATATAAGCTATTAGTTCTTATATAAGGCTTTAGGGGTGTATAAAAGAAATAGTAATTACTACTACCTATTATATATAGAATACTATATATAAGTTATTAATATATATAGCTTATATAATATATTATAAAAAGTTATAAAAGATAATATATATAAAGTTACAGTTAGGTGCTTAGTTATATATATTAAGATTGTTGTTCTCTTTAGACTCTGTAGCGAAGTCCGCCTTATATTGGCGGACTCCTACTATGTAACATATAGTAAAATATAAAAGTTAAGAAGGTAGTTTAAGAGATAAAAAAAGCTTAATATTATTAAAAAGTAACTAAAACTAATATAAATTAATAAATTACTACTAAAGTAACTAAGATTTAATTTTAAGTAGTTTATAAGAAGTAATATAATACTTAAAGATACCTTATCTAATTAGCAACTATTAAGTAGCTTATTTTATAAAAACTAAAATAATAAATATATCTTTATAATAGCTTTCTTTTTAATATTTAATAAATACTAATCTTATTTTAAAGTAAGGGTAATATAATCTTTTAAGTATATTTTTATAATAAAAAAGTAGTAGTATTTATAAAATAGTTTTTTTCTTTATTTTATACCTATATTAATAATATATTAAAAGACTTAAAAGCCTTCCTTAATACTATTATATTTTTAAACTTCAAAAAATTTAATAAAAATAAAATTTATATAGTTATAAAGTATTTAGTTAGCTAAAAAGCACTTAAACTTAATAAGCTTTTAGTAGGGTTTCTTAAAATATATAGTAAGCTATTAGCTTAAATATTAATATATTTACTTAATATTTATTACTAAGTTAAGCATTACTTAGCTTTATTTTAAAAAGTAAAAGTAATAGTGCTATAAAAATTAAGAAAGTCTTCTTAAAAGCTTTAATAAACTAAAGCTTAAAAGCTAATATTATTTTTAAGTATTATAAGTAAGGTTTTAAAAGTAATAGTAATAATTTAAATTACTTATATAGCTAAAGAGAGAGGCGCTCTTCTTAATATATAAATAAGAAATAAGGCTAATAAATTAATAAAGGTAGTACTTAGTATTCTTATTAAAGCTATATATATAATATAGTATTATAATAAAATTATATTACTTTTTTAGCTAAATATTTTTATAGCCTTTAATACTATATACTACTATTAATTTATATATATAATAATATCCTTAGGCCTTTTTAAGTAAATAATAGTAGAAACTTAAGCTTTTATAGCTATTAAAATAATATATCTTTACTTTAAAGGTAAAGCTATTAATACTATACTTATAATTATTAAGGTTTTATAAAGTTTCTTTATCTTCTTTATATTATTTCTTTTATATATTACCTCCTTTTATACTAAGCTATAGTTAGTTAATTTTATATTAATTCTAAGGTTTTTAAATAATATAAATATTCTTATATATAAATATATAATAAAAGATAACTAAGCCTAACTTAAGTAAGCTTAAAAGGTTTACTAAAACTAATTTATTAAGTTAAGCCTAAAGTTTTACTTATAAAAAAGTAAACTTATTTACTTTACTAAATACTACTAACTAATTATAACCTTAGTCTAACTTAGGAATACTATTATTTAGCTTATTTAGTTTACTTACTTTCTTAAGGTATAAATATATAGAAAGCTTTAATAAAGAACTTATTAATTTAAAGTTATAAGGAAACTAGCTTAATAATAACTTACCTTTACTATAATTTTAATATTAATATAAAGGTACTTTATATAGAATATAAGAATCCTTTATATATAGGTTATTTAAAGCTTAGTTATATATAGTATAAAAATATATTATACTTTAATAAGCTATAAAAGGGTTATTAAAAGTATAGCTAAAAAGTTTAAGAAAAAGCAACTTTACTATCTTTAGATTATTATAAATATTTATAAGGCTATATTTTAAGCCTTAATAAAAACTAAAGTAGCTATATTATTTATTAATCTTTACTTTAACTTTTAAGTATAATACTTTTATAAATAAATTAAAGTAAATAGTATAGTAAAGAAAATCTAAAGCACTTATATAATAATTATAACTTAGCTTTAGTAAAGATATTATTAATATACTTATTAAGGCTTTAAACTAGCCCTTTTTATACCCCTTTAATACTATCTCTCTTTATATCTTAATAAACTTAACTTTATTAAGGAGCTAAAATAGAAATAAATAAATAAATAGTATTAAAAAAAAGCTATAGTATATATATATTAGCTTTACTATACCCTTATAATAGCTAAGTAAGACCTTAACTTTAAAACTATATAAAAGCTTATATATTTATATAAGCTTTTTAATAAGTATAAGTTATTTATTTTTATATAAATATATATAAAAAAGATTAAGCTTAAATCCTTTTTTTATAATTAATATATTCTTAGTATAAACTTACTTATTTACTACTATTAGCTTAACTTTAAAGACTATTACTATATTATTTTAAAATATTTAAAATATAACTATTTATAACTATTTAAGCTTAAGGCGCTACCCTTTTAAAATTATAAAGATATTTAAGTTACTTTTAATATACTTTAGTTTATAAGCTTTTTTAATAAGTAGATATTAAAGACTAATTATATTTTTTATTTTATATTAGCTACTTACCTTAAAGAGAAATAGAAGTATAAAGTAAATAAAGTAGTAAGAACTAAATAAAACTAATATAAGATTAAGCTAACCTTTAGCTAAAATACACCTTAATTAAGCTAAAGTAGCTTTACTACTATACTATTATTAAATACTTTATAAATATAAAGGGCTAGCACCTTAGGCTTATAATAGGGTATATAAAGAGACTTAGCTATAATTATAAATTATAGTTACTATTATTATTTATAATTATTATTATTTATTATACTACTACTTATAAGAAAAAGAAAAAGAAAAAATAAAAATAAAGAGAGTATTTAAAATAAACCTATATTAGCTCTTAGCTAATCCTACCCCTTTTAAGTCTTTTATAGTTATTTAAAGAGGTAGGCTTTATTAACTACTTTTAAAGCTATTATAATTTACTTTAAAAACCTTAGGCACTCCTTTTTAAAGTATATAGTTAAACTACCCTTACTACTAACTTAACCCTCCCTTATTCTCTCTTATTTAATTAGATTTTATACTACTTTTTATAAGCTATTATATTTCTTTTATATATATATTAGTACTTTAAGATTAAAAAGAGGCTAAGTTAAACTTATAAAGATAGAAATAACACTTTTAGTTATTTTATTCTCTTTTATTTATTTCTCTTAAGCTATAAGCACTTTCTTAACCTTTATTTTATATAAAAAGGACCTTTTTAACTATAAATATAATTAAGCCTTAAGTTAGCTTTAAAGGGAAATAATTTATAAAAAGATAATTTTTACTTTACTTAGTATATTTATAGTAGAGTTTAATAGGGTTTATAATTAAATTAGCTATAGTACTATATTAAACCTAACTTAAATTTACTTACTTTTTTAGTTAAAATAATAGTTTATAATCTTTTTAAATTATATAAAATAGGGTTTATAAGGCTAAGTATAGGCAGCGCCCTTAAATAATATTAGCTTTATACTAATATAAAACTAATAAAGGGACTTATTAGCTTTAAAAAAAGGTTATCTTTCTTTCTTTTATTAAGTATTTTTTAAAAGAAAGAGTTAATAAAAATTAATTAAAACTATAGTAGTTTTACTAAAATAGTATTAACTAAAGGGTAACTTATAAATAAAAAGAATAATTAAAGAAAAAAAAAGGAAAAAGAAAGAGCTAAAGACTTCAAAGAAAAGCCTTTATTTATTTTTTTAGCTATTTACTTTTATATAACTCTACTATTAAACCTTATAGCTATTAGCTAGCTACTTTATTAATTTAAACTAAACTCTTTAACCTAAATAAAGGCTAAGTTAATACCTTATTAATCTTAATAAAACTTTAGATTCCCTTATATTACTATTAAACTTAACTTATCCCTTACTATTAAATAGCTTATATTAATTAAGAATAAGCTAAATAAGTAAGCTTAAGAGATTAGTTAATATAAACTAATTTATATTAATACTAACTTAAGACTTTATTAGCTTATATTAGTTTTTTAAAACTATTACTAATTAAATATAAATCCTACGTATACCTAAACCTTTTATTTTACCTTTTAGTAACTACTACTATACTTAGCTTAATAAATAGCATACCTTACTTCTATAGCTAAAACTACCTTAGGGCCTATATAGGCCTTAATAAATATATAAATATATAGTATATAGGTTTTTCTCCTTATACTAAGGTTTTTCCTATATAGATTAGTAAGATAAGGTACTAAATAGCAGCTGCTACCAGCCGTCTAGGGTAATTTAATAAATAAATTATAAGTAGTGTTTTAATACTTAATTAATATATTTTATTTAGCTATTAATTTATAAGTAAAACACTATTAAAAGCCTCTTTTTTATCTATAAGTAATAATATAAATTACTCTAAAAAGCATTAATAAATATATTACTTTAGTTTAATATTACACTCTTTATAGTACTAAATTATAATTCTATTTTATAGTAAAAAGTCTTTATAAGTTTTATTATATTAATATTTATAGTAACTAATAAAAAGATAGTATAATTAGTATATTAGTTTATAATTATTAGTATTATATTAGTATAGCTATCCTTATTTAATACTTTTAATAATTTAGTTATAAAGTTTATTAATACTTTTACTTATAATTACTTAGGAATTAGTAGGGATTAGCTAGCTATATAAATAATACTTTTATAAAATAACTCTTTAATATATATTATAATTAAATATATAATCTACTACTACTTACTTTATTATTAGCTAATAGTATAATTTTCTTAAAAGCTTTAGAGTTTTATTAATTCTAAAATAACTAGCTAATAAATTATTATAATATAGCTATAAAAGCTTTTATTATAAAATAGGCTTTTATAAAATAACTACTTATTCTTTATATAATTAAAAGCTACTTATATTATATTATTATATCCTTACCTTTCCTTTTAAAATTACTATAAACTTATTTTTAGCTATTTTTTATAAGTTTAAGTCTTACTTTTAGGCTTTTAAAAGTATTTTAATAAAAAGCTTATAAATATTTACTAAATAAGGATTAAAAGACTTAATAAACTTTTAAACCTTTTTAGCTTTAATATATTAAACTTAAGTAACTTTATTCTTAAAATTACTAAGTTTTAACCCTTATTTAGCTAGTATTTTAGTAGTAACTTTAGCCTTTTAAATAATAAAGTTTAGCTTTATTAAACCTTCTTTTTTAGCTAAAATTAATTTTATTCTTAAAGGTATTTTACTATACTCTTTTATATACTTAAGTATAGTTTTAGCTATATTTTTTAGTATTAATCTTTTTTATAACTTTAGTAGTATCTTTTAGTTTATTAGCTTTTTACCTTTATAATTAAGCTATTTTAATAGTATATTAATAAAGTTACTTTTTTTTATTTTATATTTAATTATAAAGTTAAATAAGCTAAGAAATATATATTATTTTATTTACTAACTATTTAGCTTACTTTAGCTTATAAATATCTATAGATTATAATAGTTTAAAAAAATCTTTATTAGTATTACTATACCTTTAATATAATATTATTAGTATTTAAATAACTTAACTATAGTAAATAACTCTTAGTTAGCTATATTATAATTATATCTTATATTAATAAACTTTTAAAACTAAAGTATAATAAAATAATATTACCTCTTATTATTTAGCTAAAAGATAATACTTACTATAGTAAATATAAATATATTAATTTTAATATAAATTAGGCTTAATAAGTTATAATATTATAGTAGTAGTACCTATTAAAAAGTAGTTTTTAGTTAATTAAATACTAATTATTTACTTTTTTTAAATATAAATTTCCTTATTTAAATACCTTTTTAGCTTCCCTCTATTAATATATTAAAAAGTGCTATAATAGTAAAGTATTAATATATAAATTATTAATAAAAGTTATAAAACTTAAAAAAGACTTAAATATTATAAAAGGTTTTAGGCTTCTTTTACTTTTAAATTATTTTTATTTACTTTTAATTTATTAAAATACTATTAACTCATAAAATAAACCTTAGAAATTCTATAAAGTTTTAGTAAAAGGTATACTTAAAGAGTTTTATATATAGCTTAGCACTTTTTATTTTTTTTAAAACTTATTAAATATAATTAATATACTTTTCTTAGGTTTTTAAAAAGATAAGGATATTATTTAAATATACTATATAAATTATATTAACTAGCCTTTATAATATTTAGTAAATATAGTTTTAAAATATAGCTAAAGTATTAATTAGTTTAAAAGATATAATAAAGTACTTATAGTAACTATATTAAGTATAAAACACTATTTTTTACTTATCCCCTTTTTTAATTTAAATATAATAGTATATATTCTTAATATTAATTTTTATAAAAAACTACACCTTTTAGTACTAATTTTATATTTTTACTATTAAAAGTAAAGTATAGTAATTCTTTAGTATAATTTTATTAATACCTTAATAGTTTATATATAGTTATAAGATACTATCTTTCTTTAGTATAAATAAAATAAGTATTTTAGCTAAGCTTTTTAATAGTTATATATAGTTATTTATTAAGTTTTTCTTAAGGTATTTCCTTTAAATTATAAGCTTATATTAAAATAAAAGGTAAATAAGGCTATAAAAAGGGATAATATTAAGTTATAGATTAATTATATAGTTAGTATTAATATCCTTTAAAAACTTTCGCAAATTCTCCCACACTATAATAGCGCTATAGAATTAACTTTAATCTGCTTAAAAAGTTAATAAAAAGATTTACCTTACCTATTTACCCCCCTTTCTAATAGTATATTAAGCTTAAAGTATAGGAGCAGTAAGTAATATAATAAATATTATTATAAATAGTAGAAATTATAGCCTCTTTTAGAGTTACTATAATCTCCTTACTAATTTAAGTAGGATTATATTTAGTAACTAAGTTAAGCTTATATCTAATATAATATAGAACTAAGTACTAATATATTTATAACTAAAATATAATAAAATTACTAAGTTAATGCTATCTTTTTTACTAAAAGGGCTTTAAAATATTATTCTATATATTATTAATATAGAGACTATATAGGCTTAATAAAAGGCTATAACTTACTTTTATTTAGTACTAAAAGACTTAGTAATAACCTTTACTCTTAAAATAATAGTTAAAAAGGTAGTTAAAAAAGCACTTTAGCTTAAAACTATAATAAAAATATTATAAATATAAGTTATAGCTAATAGCTTATTTACTTAACCTTTTATTATAATAGCTTAACCCCTTACTTTTATAGCAGTCTCTTTATATATTTATTATAAAACTATTATAAAAAAATAAGGTATTAGTAATATAGCTAAAAGCTATAGCTTAAAAGAGATTATTAATACTATTAATAAAGCTATAGGTAAAGATACTATAGTAGTAGTATACTACTTTTATAATAGAGATATAGTAATTACCTTTAAAAAAATAGCTAAGGCTTATATAAAAGATACTACTTAGGTTTAAACTATATTTAAGCTAAAGGTAATATTAAACTACTAAGTATTTAGTATTATTATTAAAGGCTTTCTTATTTATAATACCTAAAATACTATAAAGAAAACTATTATAAGTAACTTAGTAAGCGCTAATAAATATATAATTATAAGGGTAGTAGTATAAAAACTATATAAAACCTTTATATAAGCGCTCTTAATTATAGGTATTAATAATATTAATATAGCTAATAAACTATATTATAGTAGAATTATATATAAAGTAGAAATATTTAAAGCTAAACCTTATAATAAAGCCTTTTACCCTTACTAATACTACTAATACTTTTATTAGAAATAAGGGGTTTACAGAGGCTTTTGCCCTCTGAATTACTAAGGTAGTGAGGCTTAGTAAGCCAGAAGCCAGAAGGGCTTTGCAGCGCTGCAGCCAAAGCTATAGGCCTTATAACTAATATTAGAAGCTTAATGCACAACTTCTAGCACTTAAAATACGCTAAATTCTAGCTTATAGAAGGTAGTAGAATTTTCTTAGATTTTTATCTAATTATTTAACATTATAGGTGGCAGGCTTAGATTAACAGTCTGTATAGTTAGTGGGCAGCTAGTGAGGGGGAATGTCTTCTCCCTTATATACCCTTTAAGCCTATTAAAGGCTTAGCCCTATAAAAAGGGGCTTATAGGCTACTTTTTATTTTTTATAAAATTTATTTATATAGAAAAATAAAAAAATAGACTTATAGCTATATAAATAAGGTGCTAATGTGCTCCTTAAATGTTAACTTAGTGAAAATTAGTGTGTAACTTTAAAAATCAGAAAAATTAACTAATTATATAAAAAAATTCCCCTTATTTTAGTAATAAAAATGCTAGTTGCGAAATCTTCTATAACCCCTTAGTTATTATATAAATTAGCTATAAAGTGTGCCCTAAGGTAGTTTACTGCGTAGCCCTTAGGGTAAGCAGCTTAAATCTTTAAGCCAATTTTTAATTACTTACTTAGTTGTTATAAAAATTAATTCTAAAGTCTTACTAAGCCTAACGGACTATTAGGTTCCTAATTAGGCGTACGCCAGCTGCTATAAGGCATAATTAGAAGGGAAAAGGCAAGAAAAGTGGGGCGCTTATAGCTACAAGCTACGAGCGGAAGAATTAATTCTGCAGGCGCTACGCACAGCCTAGGGCCGCTTATAAGCACTAGCAACAGCTAAGAAAAGCCCCCTAAGGGTCCCTATAAGGGTCCCTATAAGGCAGAGGCTAAGGGTCACTATAAGGCCTATTAAGAGGCCTAATAGATAAGGAAGTCCCCTGAAAATAGCTGTTATTTTTAACACCCCCTCTAAAGAGGTATTCCGAAAGCTAGAAGGGAAAGAAGAGGAATGCTAAATTTAAAGAAAATCCATATAAATCTAAATAAAATCGTAGAAGAAAAAGGATAATAGATTTAAGAAGTCTAAAAGTAGGGCTCTTTAAAAAAGTTAAAAAAGTACTATAGTTGCACATAGCAAAATTAAGGAATTCGTTGTTGAAGTCAAAAATCCATTTTTGGCTTGTTTTGGTGATTGTTTTGAATTTTCTAAGTGTTTTTATAATGGTTTTAGTGCCTTTAGCTAGGCGTTGAAGATTTCATAGCGAAGGGTTATAGGGGTTAGAGCCCTATAAGCTCTAAGAAAATAGCGTGCATTAGAACAGCTAGTGGCTTAGTTAAGCCATTAGCCGGCATTTTCTTAGTATCTAGATAGGCAATCTTAGCTAGCCTAGCTAAGATTTGCTGCCTATTATAGTGGAATTTTAGCAGGGTATACTTAGTTTAACTATAAAGGGCTGGATTATAGGCTGTTTTTATAGCGCCTTAGTTATTGTAAAAAATCTATATAGGGGGCTTTATAGGGGCTTTTAGCTCCTTAAAGATGCCCTCTAGCCACTAAAGCTCTCTAAAAGTCTTATAAATTGCGTTAGACTCGGCTTCTATAGTAGATAAAGCTATAGTACTAGCTTTTTTGCTTTTCTAACTTATAGAGCCCTTAGCTAGCTTAAATAGGTATATATAGGTGGATTTAGAAGAGCTTCTATTACTAGCAAAATCACTATTACAGAACTTAACTAAATCTTTATTAGGGGATACCTTATAAATTATAGTAAGGTTTTAGGTACTAGAGAGATACCTTAGAAGGCTTTTTACAGCATTTAGGTGTTCTAAATAAGGACTAGCAAGGGCTGTTAAAAGCTATTGCAGCGTAAAGGCAACGTTAGGCCTTATAAGGAGCATTAAATACATAATAGTCCCTATAATGCTCTAATATTCCTTTATTTCCTTAGGGTTAAGGGGCTTAGTAAGCTGAGTTTTTAAGACCCTTAGCTGCATAGGAATTCTAACTGCTTTGTAATTTTTAAGCTTAAAGCGTGCTAAGGCCTCTTAAATATACTGTTTTTAGTGTATTTTTAGAGTCTTATTTTTTTAATTACGCTAAATTT
>SRPV01000230.1:0-27209 GCA_018360135.1 Claviceps sorghi | reverse complement strand
GGGGGGGGGGGGGGGGGGGGGGGGGGGGGTTTGTCAAAAACCGCATTTTTTGCTGACGACATGATCCGCATAAAGACATGTTTTTCGAAAGAGAAAAGAGAAAAAAAAAATGCACCGGAGGTTGGGTTCGACTTTCCTCCTCATCCTTTTACATGAAATTAGATGTCTTCTTTCTCTTTCCGCGGCGCCACGCGGACATTTGACGGCTCCATTGTGCTCTGAACTCTTGGAATATATCCAGCAAAGCCGGGAACCGAGGTTTTCGGTCACAAGAGGGTTATTATAGACGTAGATGCGCTGCGACGCAGTCAATGGGACAATGCAACACCGTGTCGGACCGGGGGATTTCTCTCTGCAACCGTATAAAGACTACTCATACATCGTGTAATTACACGGGCCAGCCCACCCTCCCCAGTAGGCGCCCAAATTCAGACACGAACCCCGTGTCCAAGCAAAGCGCGGGAGCCAAGTAGCCACATCACCGACCAGCAAGCTCCTTGACCATGCCGGCCACGAGCTTCCTATCCACGTCCTTTCCCTCCAGCGCACCAGCCACCCGCTTCATGACATCCCCCACGAGGGACTTGGCAGCCGTGCCGGCCCCCCTGGACGCCTCGAGGGCATCCTGTATCAGCACCCTCAGCTCGGCTTCCCCGAGGGTCTCAACGCCGCTCCCGGCGAGGTACTCGCCCAGGATGCGAACCTGCTCGTTCTCCTTGGCAACCAGGTCGGCGCGCCCCGCGGCCTCGGCATCCGCGACGGCATCCTGCGCGCTCTTCCGGAGTCGTCGTATCAGGGCCACGAGTTGCACGTCGGTGCGGACCGGGCTGGACGTCTTGGAGGCGTTGAGGTTGGCGGACAGGATGGCGCGCACGACGGACAGGCGCGGCGCGTCCTTGGCTCGCATGGCCGTCTTGAGGTCGGCCTTGATCTTTTGCAGGTATGGCGCCGGCGCGTCCTCGGCGGTGGCGGAGTAGCATCGTGACGGTCGCTGCGTGAGCATCGGGGACAGCGACGCGCGCGGGATGCAGGTGTGCTGCGACCTGCGCAGGGCCGACAGCATCCGCGTGGTTGGGATCGCGGCCATGGAAAGGTGGAAGGGTGGGAAGGCTCGCGGATGGGTGCGTCAAGAAGGAGTGTGGACTGCTCTGGTGTTTGTCGTTGCCAGTCGGGTCCGCGACGTCGGTGTCGTTGATGCTCCTTCATGAACGGGTACTTTCGGTATCGGTCTATCCTCCAACCGACCGGCCCCACCACCTTGCCGAAAGCGAAGAGCAGCCAGCCCCGGGCCTCTCTTCACGTGGTTTGGCCATAAATGCCCGAAACGCCACGTTGGTACTATAATTATTGTTGTTGCTATTATCATTATCATTATCATTATTATTTTTCAAGTCCGGAAAAAAAAGGGAGGATTCCATAAGAGGCGGCCTTGCTTGCCTTTGTCCCGCGACGGAACCGCCCTGTGCAACCCATCATGGCATGATACCCTAGACCAGGAAAAAAAAAAAACATTAAAAAAAAACATTACAGAACCACACTTGCTAAGAATGATCGGTTTGGCATAGCAGAAAAGTACATGGAAGGGGGGAGGAAATAAGGATAAGGATGAGAAATCCCCAAGTCCTTCGCATACAGCCCAGACTCGTCTATCAGCCCCGGCAGACATAAGACGGCATCCACGTTCCGGATCCACCGCTGTCCATGGCCAGATCGGTCTGCACAGCCTTGACCCGGCCGGGAAACTTGACGCTGCTCCCAAATTGAGACTTTGACGTTTTCGGACTTGGAGGCCGAAAGAGACGCGGTTTGGGCTTGCTGGCCGAGTATCCAGCCCATAGCCGCTGCTTCCGTCACGAAAGGGGAGGGCCAAGTGTCGAGGCGGTATCTGCTTGGCTGAGCTGACCGCCACTGGTCATTCTCCGCTGCGAGGACTCCATGTGATTGTCTCCGTATCGTACCTTGGAGGCGAGATGCAGAGCCCGAGGGTCCTCTGGAGGCGCAGTGTTTGAAGACGAGGAAGTAGAGGGAGGGACTTGACGGTGGCTGCGGCGGACGCGCCAGAACACCCAACTCAAGGAAGACGTAACAAGTCGTGGTCCTCCAAACAAAGTCCCTTCCTTCTCTTCTCAAGGCACAGCCTCGCGGGTGCTTTTTTCCTCTCACAAGGACTCACGCCTCTGTTGCCGCCCAGATCCGAACAGCGCGATCGAGTCCTGCGCCTGGGGCCTATCTGGTCAACCAGTCCGACGTACCCCTCGTCTCGTCCCCGTCGTCGTCCCCGTCGTCGTCCCCGTCGTCCGTGGTCGACCACACGATTGCCCATCTGAGACATGTGGTTGTAGCAGCAAGGTCGAGCGCAATATAGAATCCTTCGACTTACTCCAAGGTCACTCTGCCGGTCTTGTTCCTCTCCGATCCACCTTCCGTCATCTGTGCGGAAACATGCCAGCGAATGGTGCCCAATCTTGCATGCAGAGAGATTCAGATTACACACCACTCATTTCCGTGGTGCAACGTGTGACAATGCGAGAAAATAGGGGTACTTTTGCTAGAGAAAGACGCCTTGCCAACAAAAGAAGAAGAAAAAACACAGAGAAAGAGAAAGAGAGAGAGAGAGAGAGAGAGAGAGAGAGAGAGAGAGAGAGAGAGAGAGAGAGAGAGAGAGAGAGAGAGAACAAGACCTTGAAACGACCCAAGACAACACCCAATCCCACGCACGCCCGGGATGATTGTCTGAAGTCAGAGAGTCGGTCGCTGTGTGCAACTCACCAGGGCGGGCAGAAGATGGCTACTTGATCACCAATAGCTTCCCTCCAGAAGGTGAGAAAATAAGCCTTTACAAATGTTGACAGGACCCCTTTGTTCCGACTACCGTCTTTTTCAATTTCCTGGCACGGCTCATTTCACCATCGACGTGGAACGGCGGCGCAAGAGAAGCGGCAGAGACCCTGTGCGCAAACTCCCTGAGAGGAGCGGTCATGGCAACACAAGATGCGTATCACGGCATGCATCGCCGCAGACTGACCTTGCCATGATATCAAATTCTATTCTGGACATGACCAGAGTGTCGGGGGGGGGGGGGGGGGGGGGGGGGGGGGGGGGCAGAGGGGTGGGAGCAAGCCCCAGACCCGGCAGCTACGCTTTTTCAACAAAGGTCGAAAAAGCCCGCTGATAGGATGTGACATGCGTAGCTCTCGGCGTAACAATGTTGAGACAAGTCTATCATGAATAGGCCTGTGCAGAAATCCCCATCGAATAACAAGAAGCGTCTCCTGGGCGGTACGTTGTCTTCCGAGAGATTGAACCAAGCCGTCGTGCTTTCTGCTGAGACATGGACGCAGAACCGGAGAGGTCGGGACTGGCGGGGAAAGCTGGCACCTGTCTCAACGGCCGCGTGGTCTTTTCGTTCAGGCGCGGGTCGAACAAACAAACGTTGGTTGAATCTGACTCGACCTTCTTCTTTCTCGGCCCTGCTCTGCTTGTCCTCATGGCTCCCTCGGTCCAATGGGGCCATCGAGCCAGCCTTCCCGGACCAGCGGGATTGATTGCACGGGACAACCAAAGCCACCAACGTTGTCATATCCATTTGCCGTCAGGAGGCGAATGTCTTTCGACCAGCCAGTGGCTGACCTAGGCTGTATGTACATGTCAAAACGGCAAGCTGTATGCGGGCCAGCCTGCATCGTCTTCCGACGCCATTCCTGGGCAGCCTTGGTTCTTGATTCGTGACATGTGGGCAGGCAAGCCGTGTTTGAAACTCGCGGCTCGGCCAGGGCACCCGATTTGGGGAGTTTCGTATAGAGGCGTCAATGGCTACTAGTCATTCCGACGGTGCGATTCTTCATCAACGGGAGCTTTCAGCTTTCATAGTGGAAGCTGGTACAAAAAGACGCCAAGAGAGCAGCGACCTAAAAGGCGGCTGGCAGATAAGACACGGCGACATCATGAGTGCGTCATGGCAATAAAGGCCAACATACATACTACAAAAGTCCGGCTCGTGAGCTCTTTACATGACGATGTGTGTACAGTCTGGTACATTCCGAGTCGCACGGTTGTGCCCAACTAAGTGTAAGTAGGTACTTAGATACTTACCTTGGGTACTTACCTACCTAGGTACTTAGGCAGGTACTTACCTACCTAAGTACCTACCTAGTAGGTAGTAGTAGGTAAGTACCCAAGTACCTACCTATAGGTAGGCTGTAGCGGAGGAACAAAAGGCCAACCGTCAGCAGCCATCGTGAGGCCACGAGAATGTCGTCAGAAGCCAACCATTTCAGGGGCCTCCAGCCCTATTCAAAACAAAGTAGCAGGCCGTCTGGTAGATGCGAGCTCCGTGTCTCATTTTATTCTCTGTCCGGCTTCTGCATCTGGCCTGCGTTTCGAGGAGTTGGACGTGGCCATTTGGTCCGGAAAAGGTGGGTACCAAGCGAAGCGGAGCGGATGGTCAGGTCAGGTAAGTACCTACCTAGGTAAGTAGTATTGCGTTAGGGCTGGACGGCTGTCCCGATTAGTCCATACCTCCCAAGTTAGTAGTTATTTTACGTACCATGTACATTTGTTGCTGACCTAGGTACCTACCTAAGTAGGTACCTAAAGTACTTACCTTACCTAAAGTACCTACCTAGGTAAGTACCTAGGAAAAGCCAAGCGATACGCCCAGCTCGGCATTGGGATTGAGATGACCTGATAAAGCAAGCGGTAACGTAGAGCGTCGGTTGCGATTGTGCGTCATCAGGGCGTCCTCCAAAGTTGTCGATTCGCAGAGAGCAGATTCGGATGCAAGTCAGGCGTCGCCCGGATGGAAGCCGTTTCAAGACGCGCCGCACGGTCGTCGTCTCCGATTGTATGTATGTACATACTAAGTATGTGTCTACGCCAATACCCTGCAGTCGGCAACGAGGCTAACAAGGGCATGTTCGGCGAATGGCCATGCCTGTTGCCGGAACCAGCAAGGCGAGCCACGAGGCAACATGATGACATGGACGACGATCCGCAGGTGGTCCTTATCTCCTAGGCCGGGATCAACAGTCATGGGCTCACAGCCATAGGGCACTGGACAAGGGGCCCGAGGGGTTTTTGGGCGGGCGGCACACCATGCTGGGATGAGATTGTGGTCCATGTGGTCCATGGAAATCGTGGAAAATACGAGGCGTCTCGCGCCCAGGACGATGAACCTGGCAAGGATGGTGCAACGATCGCGCCATGCTTTGTTCGATGCAAGAAAGACCGTCTCATCCGGGATTCGACACTGCCTTGGCACACACCTCACTTACAGACATACATACAATGGTATACATGCATTGTATACATACATTGTATGTACGTTATGAATGTCTGTAAAGGCATGGCAAGCAAGGTGGCGGAAAACGTGTCTGGGGAAGCATCGTCGGTTCCGGCACTCTTGCTGACGGGACTGCAACCACGAGCACCGCGGCCTTTGTCCTATGAAAGGCGCGACCTGGCAAGATAAGCTTTGGCCGGTCGAGCAAGCAATGACACAATCGCACGCACGCACGCCACTCGGTAGAATGAAAGCCATTATGTGACAGCCGTTGTGCCGAGCACAATTCCAATGCCGTTGTGTCCTGGTGCTTTGTTTCCCTTTCATCAGTCAGCCAAGTCAAGGTGGGCCTTTGATGACCGTGGCTTGCGGTAGTTGGTCGTGGCTGCCAATGGTCACGACTCACCAGGAGATGGACGGCTTGTTATTTACCAAGCAAATCCATCAGAGCTGAGCAATGCAAGTGCATTGATTGCAACGTGTAGCCGGGCCTGTCGGCGGGCTTGTCGACGGACAGGGGGTACCCAGCTGATGAAACGATATCAGATATCCATCTGTGGCGCACGTTTTCTGGCTGATGCCCGTTAGGTATCGGATACGTCAGCGTGTTGTTGTTGTTGTTGTTGTCCTTGTCCTTTTCATGCTGACGATTCCCGATGCATCAAATGGTGGACCGAAAAGCCTGCCTTGGGGGCCAGCAGACGATTGGCCCTCCCAGTGTCCTGTACATATTAGTATGTACATATGTACCTCGCGGTTCCTGCATGCATAAAGTAGGAGGTACCTATAGGTAGGTAAGTACCTAGGTACCTAGGTAGGTAGGAGGTAGGTATGCATTAGAGGGATGTATTGTTTGTGTAGTGGGCATAGATATTGCGTCCGACGTGCCGACTTTGAAAAACTGTCCAAGAAATTATCAGACATGTCGGACGACCACGAGACGTCGAGACAGGGTACTTTACTTTGGCTACTGCAGTCGGGTAGTCAAATGACAAAAATAGGCCAACTGGTGCGACAAGCGTATGTAAAAAGGCGCCGAGGATGGACAGGCGCCCAGTCGCAGGAATTCTCCACTCATTTGCATAGAATCTTGTTCTTGTCGGGACTCGAAACAGGAAGGCGGTAGATTGCGCCTTTCCCAAGTGAGCCTTCAGAGGGTTCCCCGTCTTGGTATCTGCCTTCTGCGTCGATTCTTCAGGCGCAACTTGAGCCACCAGACCGACTAGTCCTCACGCGGACTTCCATACGCGCTGCCTCGTGCGAGGCGTGAGGATAAGACTGCGGAAAGAGACTGCGGAAAGAGACTGCGGAAAGAGACTGCGGAAAGAGACGGCACGTGTCATTAATCAGAGTAAGATTTGCGTGCTTATCAGGCCAAGTCACCGCGGGCATATATTCAAAGACTTGTGCCATGTGGCCATTATCGTATGTAGCGTTGGCGAAGGTGGAGGCTCGACGGATTCGCAACTGTGTTTTTATCTTGTCCGTCTCATCTTGAGGATTAGTGGCGTGCGAACAAAAGGTAAAAAAAAAAAAAAAAAAGGAAAGGGCATAGTATCTTCCACCACGGTATTATGCGGTATTATTTCCGAAGGATGGGACTCAACGACCTTGGTTTTTGCATCAATGATACTTTCAAGTATCTGACTTGGGCACCTGTTTGCATCTGCGGCTTTATCTCTTGCCATTTTGTTCAGCGGGGACATGCACGCCATGTTCGGTCCATCGCTGCCATGAAGCAACAACGACGACGACGGCGACGGCGACGGCGGCCGCTGAATACTACCCAAGGTACCTCTGCGCCTGGCGGGTTCGTGCAGCGGGAGCGAGTGCCATGTACATACATGCTATGTAGGTACCTAAGTATGTACGTCCATGCAGTACGTGCAGTACGTGCAGTACGTGCTTGCTCGACTCGACTCAGCCATTCTAGATTCTAGAACGCCAGGCGCACCATGCCATGGATTGTCATGCCGCAGTGCTGGTGCCACACGGGCATCAGCCGTGACCACGACTTCGCCCGCAGCCAGCCGACGGCGTTGATGTACATACATGTGTACGTGCAGGTGTGTATATTCGACAATGTACAGGCAGTATCCTGGGATGCCTGGTGGGCGAAGGTGAAGGCGAGGCTGATGCTGATATGTGACGCCTCGGCGACTCCAAGGCCGGAGAGACGTGGGACCCATGCTATCGGATTTGCCAGCCAGTGGCATCTCATCGAGAGCAACAGCAGAACGGGCTGTTGTGCGGCCAGTCAAAAAATGGAGACACGGCATTGGAACTCTGGGCTGCGGCTGACGTTGGGGACCGTCGTCTGCGGGCCTGGCGAGGCAAATACGATGCGAGCGTGTCGTGTGGTTGAGCCAAGAAGTTTTGACATGACATGAGCAAACACAGCCGGCCCATCCGACCATCCGACCATCTGCCCACCCTCCATGCCTCCATGCCTCCAGCCGTGTCCAGTCTCGATGTCGTCTGGTCCAGTCTGGCTGGTCTGGTCCGCCGTCGAGTGCGCTGTGCAGCCAAGTCAGCGGAGTCGGCGACGGTGGACACGACATGCCGATTTCTGGACACGCCCCGCGGCTGCCACCCGCCCGCTGGTGGGGGGCGCGCCTGCCCTCCTGCCCTCCTTCCCTCCAGTCGCCATGTTCCCTCTTTCCGCCTCCGCCCGCCTCCGCCCCTCCTTCCCTCCTTCCGCCTCCCTCCCCTCGTCGCCAGACCCTGGTACGTAAAGTAGGTAGGTACTTAGGTACCTGAGAACCAGTGCTTTGGTAAGAAGTAGGCGAGAGGTAAGTACCTACCTAGTACCTCGGCTAGGCACTAGTGGATTGTGAGCAATCCCAAACTTTCTACACCAAGATTGTATGGCAAAATGTTCCGAACTACTTAGGTAGGTACCTACCTACCTACCTGCCTACCAGGTACTAAGGCGGTAGGTAGGCACCTGAACCTACTGCACCAGCCAGCTTCATGTCGAGACCACATGCAGTCCGACTGCTGGCGACTGCATGACTTGCTTCAAGGTTCCGTGTCGGCTCGGCGCTCACCACACTGCTCAGTCTCACTGCTCGTACCCAGAAAACCCCCTGGCCTTGGTCGCCCCCGTTTCTAAGACAGGCTACAGCCCAGGAACGCGCGCCCAACCATGGGATTCCAACCGACGGGATTGTGTCACTGGTCTGATGTAGGTTCGAACGAGACATGAAAAGTATTAAAGCAATGGGCCGCCTCGGTGCTTTTTCCTGGCTGCGCTCAGTCTTTGGATACCTGCCAGACCCGAGACGCCTTCACATGAATTCATTCCGTTCCCCCTTCCCCTCCTCCTCTCTCCCCACCACCTTGTCTGTCCGTTCATGACCGACTGACTGCTCACGCTGCACCGCTTCGCCTGCTCGCAACGCGTGCGACACAAATACGCAAATCATTCTCGGAATCAAGCCAGGGGTGGTGGTCCTGCCTAGGGCCGGCCCGTTTTCCCCTCCACTGACGATCGTGGGCCGTTTCGGCCGGTCCGCTCGTGCCACTTCTTCTTTGTCCCAGACCAGACCGGACCAGACCGGACCAGACAGACTCTCGAGCATCGCACGCACGCTTAATCTCAAAACGACCAAGCCGTCGGCACCATCCCTGCGGGCATTCCTGCACCGGCCAGCCCAACGGCCTCGCGGCCTCGCGGCCACTTTGCTCGTCCGAGTCCTCTTCCACTCCATAGTACTTATACGACGATTCCCTTGCCTTTTCTTGCACATCTCGTCTCTTCCCGACGTGTCCTCATCATGTCCATTTTTTCCGCCCTCAGGAAAAGCCGTCAACGGGTCAAGGAACACAACGCAAAGCTGGCCGAGCAGAAAAAAAAGGAAGAAGCGCAGGTTCCGTACAAACATGTCCCGACCCACGCCGCCACCGACGCCTTCGCTAGCGCGCCGCCAAGCTGGAGAGAGGCGGATCGGCCCCGAATTGTCGAGCAGAACCGCAGACGAAGTGCTATGGCGGCGAGCGGTCACCACATGAACATGCCTGGCGTGCCACGCGTTGGCAGCAGCCTGGCTCGAGTTTCGTACCCGGGCGAGGACTTGACGCCAGTCATTCGCCTGCCGATGACGTACAGCTACTCTGGTGTCTCTTCGCACAACGCGAGTGCTCGTGAAAGCCGCGAGATGGTGTACCCCGCTGCCCAGGATATGGCTTATATGCAGGTATCACTCAAGGGCAAGGAGGTCCCTCGAGTTTATGACCCGCAACGAATCAGTCCTACCTCGAGCAAAAGTTTGTCTTGTCACTTGTGATACCCAAGTACCTGCCTACGGTACCTACCTACATTGGATCTGGCTTCGGACAAGAGACTAATGTGTCACACACAGGCGGACCCTCTCCCGTGGATAGTCTCGACGGCTCTACGACTTCTCAGGATGATTTAGAAATGAGACCGGCCAGGCCAAAGCCGCAATATGCCGACACTGTGGCGACCCATCGTTTGCATCCAAGCCATGCCCGCAGGAGTTCAGATGCCTCTGTTCATCAATACACCTGGTCCAGCACGGTCAAACCTCCACAGACGAGTGCCCATCGCGACTCCCGCCCTCCGCCATCGATGAGAGGCTTTGCTTCCATACCAGCCGTTGCTGCTACGCTGCCAACCAACATGGGCGGTGGCTCTAGCTATTTCCCACCTCAGGTACATACCCGTCCAAGTAGTTCGAACAAGTCATCGCCGTCCGACACCCTCTCGCCGCCAACACGCCAGAGCTCAGCAGCATCCCTTCCTGGTCTCTCCTACGGACCCACGAAGCAGCCGGGCCCCTTTCAAACACGGACAGGAGAAAAGAGGGACCATGAGCTGAAGTGCGTCGCACTGTCCGACTCTGACGCGGACGCCCACGTTTCATCTGTCGGAGTGGCCCCAGGACCGTCCTCCACAAATACGGGAGCCACAGCTTCTACTTGGGACGTCTCCCCGACTCATAGCGAAACAACGTCTGCCAACGTCCGTCGACCACAACAGCAACGGCCGGATCGCTCACGGCAAAACAACGTGGAAAACCAAGCTGTCAGTCCTCAGCAGCGCATGAATCGGAGTCATGCTTCATCTGTGGCCCGCGACCATCGCCTGGCCAATGTATTTCCCGAGATGGTCGTGCCCGATTCTCTAGAAAAGCCTGGAAAAAATAAGAAGCTGCTCAAGGGTGGTGCGGGTAACGTGTCGAGGAAGAACCGGTGGTCGACCTCGAAGGTGCCCGCTCTTTTGGTTTAATTTTCACCCAAACGGGTGGACAGCGGTCTCGGGTAGTTTACGACCTTGTGCTATCTGGTGTCCTGCGGAGCCTATTTTCTCTTCTTCCTTTTTTTTGTTCACCTTTTTTCTTCTTTTCTTTCTGTTTTTTTCCTGGCTCGACTTGCGATGTTTTCACGAGCTTATGACCATATGCATAGAACTGAACGGTGTTGGGTACATTGGCTTTTCTTGAACGATTGCAAAAAAAAAGGGTCTTCTTTGTCCAACATGCTGCGTTGGCGGAATGAATTACTGGCCTCTGTTTTGACAGGAGGATGGCACGGCATCGTCGACATTGAATTGTTTTTTTCTTTTCTTTTCGTGGCAGGGGTTCTCAGAGTGGCGCGGCTTAGACGGGAATCTCTTGTTTGTAGCTGCAACTTGGAACAAAGACACACATAACAAGCACTCTGCACGTAGACGAAATGGGAGCCGTGTCGAGCGAGCTGGCCTTGATGAACGGCCCCGGGTAGCCGATCAGGCCTCGGGCATGAAGCCTGGGAACTGGAGGGGGAGAGGGGGGTTTCAAAGGATGAAACATGACGCATAAATGAAGAACGCATACAAATGCATGGCATACTTTGGTTTCTGCTCCCAGCACGCCCAGCACGGATGATTTTGATTTGATGCCGCTAGCCCAAAGGAAAAGGGGTGGGGAGGAGGAGTTGGCTGAAGAGGAGGAAGCAGAGTGCGGAGGCGGAGTGCAGACTCCAGGGTCGAGACTTCCAGGGTCGAGAGGGTGGAATTGTCCTTTTCGTCACGCACGTGGGTCCCCATTGGCCGGGCGTTCAGGAGGGTCCATTGAAAGTGAACAGTGGGTATACCTGCTGATGACCTACCAGGTACCGACAGCCATTGCTCTGGGTGCCATTACTGGTGGCTCTAGGAACCTCGATGACTAGGGCAGTACTCACTCAGTAAGTACCGGGTAAGTTCGTGCTACCTGGTACGGGAACTTGACACGTCCACGTCTCATGCAGCGTGCAGCGTGCAGCCGCACGACGTCAGATTCATTAGAGCTCCGCTGCTTCATGCCTTGATGTTGCGTTGGCAGCTGTTCACAGCCCACACGCCAGCCTGACGATCTGACTTGATTTTTCTCTCATTCAATTTTTTTTTTTTTTTTTTTTTTTTTTTTTTTTTTCCATTTGACCTCGCCTTCGTCCCATCTCCCCAATCTATGCGACCATTGTTCTCCCCATCGCTATCGCACCCGATGACGGCTCATCGTCGAATACCGCACCGACTACGCCCCCGACTTTGTTTTCGAGCCCGCCTCGGCACGCGGGTGCTGCCGGAAAGCCTTCTGTTTGATCTTGATCTCTCGCATTCGTGATCGATGGCTGCCATGGGCGTGTCGGAGACTGCAGCTCGGTCTGTGAGGCTCACGTTGATGTGGATTCGGGCAACACCCGTTCATGTCCTGCTGGTCTGCGTCGTCTTGTTGTTGCTTCTAGGTCTTTTCTCGGTATGCCTCTGATACGCTCCAGTGTGCGGACGGTTTGCGGCGGTTCATTCCTGTCGTCGTCGTCGTCGTCGTCGTCGTCGTCGTCGTCGTCGTCGTCGTCGTCGTCGTTGTCGTTCTTGCTATTCCCGTGGTTCAAAACACTCACTAAGCTCTCACCATTGCACTGGCACTTGCGTAGCTCTTCGCCCTTCTTCACCTCGTTGCTCCGAAACCACGACCATCGACTCCGTCTGAGAAGACCTACGTCACGTCCAGCCCGTCTGGAGGGCCTACTATGCCCCGGCAGCTGCCCTGTTGGTATGATCGATGGCTGGCTGAGCGCCGCCTCCAGGAAAAGACGCGGGGTCAGTCCCATGACACGGATCTCGTGCCTGACGCGGGCAGCATCGAGCCGGCCGAGGTGCGCTTGAGCGTGGTGTTTCCAGCATACAACGAAGAGAAGCGAATCCTCCCCACACTCGAAGAGGCCGTGGATTATCTGGACGAGCATATTGGCAGGCATGAAACCCCCAAGGCGGCCCCCTCGCCCCACGGCGCCAGGCGACACCACGCCACCTCGTTGTCGGCCTCGACTCCAGGTCGAGAGGTGAGTGGGTACGAGATATTGATTGTCAACGACGGCAGCTGTGACCGGACCGTGGATGTGGCGCTGGACTTTGCCAAGAAGCGCGGTCTTCATGATATCCTGCGAGTGGTAAGCCTGGTCAAGAACAGAGGGAAAGGCGGCGGCGTGACTCACGGTCTGCGTCACGTCAGGGGCGAATATGCGCTGTTCGCAGATGCAGACGGCGCCTCTAGGTTCAGCGACGTGGGCAAGCTGATCGAGGGCTGTGAGGAGGTTGTCGACGGCTCTCTTCGCGGCGTCGCGATAGGAAGCCGAGCGCACTTGGTTGGCAGCGAAGCAGTAGTCAAGGCAAGTCGACAAGAGAAGAGAAGAAGGCCAAAGAAAAAAAGAAAGAAGGAAGGAAGGAAGGAAGGAAGGAAGGAAAGAAAGAAAACCTCTAACACGTCTCGTCTCCGTAGCGCTCTGCTCTGCGCAACTTCCTCATGCGCTCCTTTCACCTCGTCCTCACCATCCTCACGCCACCGGCTACATCCCGCATCCGCGACACGCAGTGCGGCTTCAAGCTCCTCACGCGTGAAGCCCTGCCGCACATCGTCCCCTACATGCACACCGAAGGGTGGATCTTCGACATTGAGATGCTGATGCTTGCCGAGTCGGCACCAGCGACCCCTGTGCTCGGCAGCGACGGCAGTGTTATCGGCACCAGCCCGGGCATCAAGGTGGCCGAGGTGCCCATCGAATGGCACGAGGTGGGCGGAAGCAAGCTGCACGTCATCCAGGACAGCATCAAGATGGCCCTCGGGCTCGCGGTCCTGCGAGCGAGCTGGATGATGGGCGTGTACCGCCGGCGATTGACCTGACGTTTCGGTGGCCCGTCACCGTGTCCTGCCAGACGGGCCCCCTTCCTTTTCTTGTCATGCGGAAAAGCCAAGCGAATGTAGATATCCATAGACGAGCCGGTTGGTAGATGTAGAATCGCGGACAGCCGCACGCCATGCGATCCCATCGCGGATTCTCCTAATTATGAGCTATACATTGTACAGAATCAACACTACACCAGCACTGAAAAGAAAGATGTCAATTATGAGCTATACATTGTAAGAATCAACACTACACCAGCACTGAAAAGAAGATGTCAATTATGAGCTATACATTGTAAGAACCAACACAACACCAGCACTGAAAAGAAGATGTCAATTATGAGCTATACATTGTAAGAATCAACACAACACCAGCACTGAAAAGAAGATGTCAATTATGAGCTATACATTGTAAGAATCAACACAACACCCAGCACCGAAAAAGACATTAAATTATCATGGTATTGAATACTAGAGTACAAAAATAGAACAAGACGCCAGACGCCGCGACGCGACGCGACGCGCTTCCTCGTCCCCAAATCCAACGTCTTCGTAAACCAATGCTCTCAGAGCGGCACACACGCCATGGCGCGGCGCAGCCCCTCGACAGCAGGCTCTTTGCCGCAAAACACCAACTGACGGACGACGCCCTTGCCATGACAACATCCCCTGGGAGTCGGTCGAGGCGGGCCGTGCGCCCCGCTACTGGAAACCCTCGCGCCAGATCAGTGGGAGAAAGACACAGCTGGCTTTCCACAGGATGAGCACGGCGTCAATGAGGGCCAGCGGTGCCTTCAGGAAGCCGAATGGACCGGAATCCATGACGGTGAGCGCGTTCAGCCAGAGGGCCAGGAAGGCGACGGAGAAGAAGTGGTAGGCTAATATGGCGGGCCGTTGGATGATGCCGCCCAGCAGTCCGCAGGGCCCGTCCGTCATGCCACGCTGAAAGTACTCGAAGCAGCCCATCTGCAGGGCCCGCAACTGCCGGTCGTTGGCGGCAAAGAGCGTGTAGAGCGCCTGGGCAAGAACGTTGATGATGGAACTCAGGTTCTTGCGACGCCAGTAGAAGACACCGAGAGCGTCGTTGATGGCGTCGGAGTCTTCCAGACTGGGTATGCGCGACGGGTCAATCAGTTCCGAGAGCAGCAGCGCATCGTTGAACGCCACCGTCATACCACCTCCCGTGAGAGGATGCCGCATGTTGTAGGCATCGCCCAGGAGAATGAGACCCTTGGAGTTTTGCTTGGTCGGGGGCAGCCAGCTGTTAGGCATGCTTCTTGGTATCTTGCCGTCCTCCATGGCCTTGAGGGCGGCGGGCCTGACTGAAGGTGGCAGCGCCGGGATGGCCACGTTCTTGATGTAGCCTCGCACGCCACCGGCGGCAGGCGACGCTTCCGGGATGCCCAGCGGCACGTCGAAGAGGGCGCGGGTCTCGTGGGTGCCGATTTGGTACAGCAGGGTGGGATAACTCTGGCTTCCGATTATGACATGTCCAAAGTTCTCCTGCGGCAGCTCGGTGTCGATGAGCTCCAGGGCGTAGAATTTGCTCTTGACAATGGGCTTTCTGTCGTTGATGACTTGCTTGCGAAAGCTGGACCTGTAGCCGTCGGCGATGATGGTCAAGTGGCCGAAGAAGTAGTCGGCCTTCTTCTCGCCCGTCTCCTTGCTCGTCGTTCGCGTTTCCACACCCAGCGTCTGATCTGCGCACTCGCCCTGGACTGTTTTGATGACCTCGGTCTCCACCACAGTGATGTTCTCGTGCGCAAGACATGATTTTCTCAGCTGCGTGATGAATTTGCCGTGATGGAACGATCTGCCCTCGGGCCGCTTGCCCTCCTTGCCTGTCCCAGCCCAGGCATTTATGACTTGGCCGTTGTCGTCGATGGTCGGGTACGGAATGAGGGTGGGTGACGAATTGTAAATGACGTTGTAGCCTTTGCAGGGAATGGCATCAATGCCTTCGACGCAGTGTCCAAGACCTAGACGCTTCAGGGCAGCGATGCCGCCAGGTTGAAGTAACTCGCCCACGATGCGATCCGGTTCCGTCATCCAACGCTCGAGCAGGATGACCGAACGGCCCTGGTTGGCGAGCGCGAAGGCAATGGCGCAGCCGAAGATGCCCGCGCCCACAACAACAACATCGGCTTCGTGATGCTCTTCGCGCCGCCTGCGGGCGTCGCCCGTCGCGAGTGCATGCTTGGTCGTCATTTGGGACTCCGTCCTTGCTGTTGTGCTCTGCTCTTCTCTGGCTCTGGCTCTGGCTCTGCTCTGCTCTGGCTCTGGTTCTGCTCTGCTCTGCTCTGCTCTGCTCTGTTCTGTTCTGCTCTGCTCTGCTCTGCTCTGTTCTGCTCTGCTCTGCCCAAGGAAGCAGGTCAGACAACTCTGATTCCACAAAGGCTGATATGGCGAGAGGGGCGGGTCAGGGGGATGTAGGCAAATTGAGGGATCGGATCTCGAGCATCGGGCAGGGGTTTGCGTGATCGGATGGGTGGCGCATACATGCGATGTTGCCCTCCCTCAACTAGTAGTTCCAGTCTTAACGTCAGGATGCGCGTTGGGACGCGACCGCATCGAGGAAACAAACGCCACAAGGTATGGTTAGGGCAAGACGGACAGATGATACGCACAATACACTAGGGCCTGGGCGTAAATAACATGTTCAATCTTGACGTGCGTGCTTGGAGGGATTGCGGATGGCGGATTGCGGATGGCGGATGGCGGATTGGCCATGATTTCCACTCGACCAGACGACTACGACCCGACGACAAACGGTTTGAGATTGGAAATTTGATGGGAAGAGCCTCCAGGGACTCCCACCACCTCCACCACCTCCGCCACCTCCACCAGCCCCTCTTGGCATAATGCCATGGCCTGGGCTTTTTTTCCCGCCCAGCCTTGTCGTTATCTCCTCTGACTGGTGCCATTTGCCCTATGCAGCCCCGCCTGGTGGGTCCGATCAGCACGACTGCGGATCACGGCTGGCGCTCGCCATCCAATAGCAGGCTTTGCGCCGCGGTGGCGCTTGCCCAAGCATCGAACCACTCGACGGCTTAGTGCCAAGCAACATTCGACCTTTGGCCGTTGCTGCAGGGCCGCCCCGAGCATGTGAATGTCCGCATAATGCCAAAAGTACTCGAATGTGGTTCGTGCTCACAAAACGACGCCCTCCCTGCCACGGCACCAGCTGCCACAACAGCCAACAACCCCGCGACCCTCAATCCTTCCTTCTTCTCCGTAGAAACCCGAAACCCGACATGTTACGACCAATGCATGTGTTCGTGTTCGTGATCAAGCTGGGCCGGTCATCGGCCCATTCCGGAATACCAAGTCGTTTTTTCTCCACCCGTGATTGTGATTTGACGGGGTAAAGAACAAGAGAGCATCTTGTCCCAAAAAAAAAAAAAAAAAAAAAAAAAAAAAAAAAAAAAAAAAAAAAAAAAAAACGACAACTTGTCAGGGCCACAACCATATTGTAGGAAAGACAAATCTAGCCGGTTGTACCTATTTACAATCGCCTTCTTCCTTTATATCTGCGTATTGTACTTATGCACACATTTGGTTGGAGTACATTCGATCACGCCGGTCTACTGGCTGCGGCAAGCACAGCATGGTCGATGGCATCAGGATCGACGGGATCGACAGGGGTTCGAGCAGCCTCCAGAGCTGCAGGTACACATTGCTGCCGCGCCGCATCGCTGCTCTTCCTCGTCCTGAATTGGCCATGGGCCTTGCGGCTAGCTTTCCGCGATGGCGCTTTCACGAAGCGCACAAATGTGTCCGATACAGCAAGCCGCTCCTCCTTCGTAGGCCGACATTCCTTGACATGCAGTAAAGCAATGTCTAAATGGTCCAAGGCCTGTCGATGAGGCTCGCTGTTTTCTGCATCGGCAACTGCTCTCACGGCAGTCGCCTTCATGGCCAGTTTGATGGTCTCCTTGCATGTAGGGCTACCGTGCCACCACTGCGCCTCTGATGTGAACTCAGACAGCACCGACTGCAAAGCTGCGTAATTCGCAGCGCCCGTGTAGGCATACACAAGATTTGCAAAGTTGTACTCGCTGTACAAGAGCTGGCCGTTGCCGTTCTCCCGCGCCGCAATCTCGCACATCTCGGCCGCCGCTTTGTGGTTGCCCACGGCCGACAGTGCCTGAGCCGCCTTGTTGTACGTGCTATTGTGAAGACGAACGCCCAATTGAAGAGCATTGTGGACCAATTGTCTTGGGTCATCGCCCTGCTCGAACTGAGCTATGAGCAAAAGCGGAAGTGCCTCGCTTATATCATGCCCCTCTTTATGTGCCTGGGCTATCAGTTGTCTCGCGCGCTGCAAATTCGGTGTTTCGTCATGGAGTTGTTCCAACACGGCTTGCTTCAGAGAGCTCGTCGGGGTCGCATGACGATTGCAAACAGCACCCGGATTCGGATCGGAGGACTGCTTCGATGTCACGCCATAGCCGTATAGCAATATCGCGAAACGCCGGATGGCCTTCTCGGAAAAGCTCCAAAACTTGCGGCATCTGGCAAGAAATCTCTGATTGAATATAGTGTCCGTCCAACGTCCGTGCTCGCCGCAAAATCGAAGCCACGAGATTGCCGAGTCTGCCTGACGGCGGCTTGCATGCTGGTCCAACACAGCATAGACCCACCGACTTTTGAGGCTCAGGTTGAGGTCTGTCACAGTCTGGCGAAGAAATGCTTCGAGTTGATCATGGTCCCTGTGTTGATTCACAAAAATGTCTGTGACTTTGGAGAGAAGTGTCTGGAGTTCGACGCATCGAGGATCGACTTTCTGTCGCAGCATGTCAACACAGGGCCAAACCTGGTCCCATTTGCCGCTGCTGGCCTTCTTCATGATAATGTATCGTTGCAGGCGAATGTCGCACAAGCTGGCATCCAAGTCGACTTCCTCCAGCTTTCGGAACTCTGTAATTGCAAAATCATTTTCCTCAGCCTGCAAAGCTAGAATAATCATCATCCTGCGAATCTTGTATTCCATGGCCTTTGATACTTCGATCTGGCTGAACAATCCGAATTGCTGAAATTCTGTATAGAGTTGTTTGGTCGGGCCGAAACCTTGTCGAGACTGTGCAAGCCGAGCCAGCAAGCGGTATACCAATTTGCCATGTTGCCATGAGCACAACGTGGAGTCGTGGGATAATAAAAGAAAGACTTCACGGCGAGCCTCGCGATGATCGCTGTTCAGGAGTATTCTGATGAAGGGTTCAAGAAGTGCCAAGGGATATTTGCTCAATGGGAGCATGCTCGACAATGTAGCCGCGATATCCTGGGGGCGGGAATGAGCAACTATGTGGAAAAGGCGGATGGCTTGGAACCGAATAGGTTGGGCAGCCTTGGGGAGAGGACCGAAACATGCTATTCTTTCAAATATCGTCCTAGCGACATTTAATATTTCCAAATGCAGATCTCCATGAGTAGTGGATGTCTCCAATTCTGTCAGCAATTGCTCCAGTATTGGCATGACATCGTCATAAGAAGGACTCGAGACTTGATTGCCCTGAGCGGTTTTTTGCAGATACTGTTGCGCGGCTTCAATTGGGCGGATGTTGCTGCATGGTTTGTCGGCAGCCATCGTATCGCTTGAATTGATTCCTGCCACGGCAATATGAACTTCGTTTCCAATAGAGTTTGTATTCGAAACCGCGAAAGACGCCGCATGATTGGAAAACTTCGGGCGAGGACCTCTTCTCTGCGTCTTCCATCTCGCAATCTGTGGTCTGTTTGATCGAAAGGATGTCAAGTTCAACTTATTAGAGCTGACCATGCTCAGACCATTGCCGAGGAAGTGGGTAGCGCGACTTGGTTCGGTATTCTCGTCATAACTCTCAGCTCGACTGACTGGTTGTTGCGGCTGACTTTGATGCTCACAGACTTCTGCCGGCTGATGATGCCCTATCATCTGCGAACGGTCCCTGCGACGAGTCGAGGTCCTCGGCCGCGGAAGGGACGCCAAAGAGAGGGTATCGTCGTCGGCTTCGGCGAATCGCCCGTTCCAGGTCCCGTGGCATTCTGCCAGAGCAACCGGACCGCGATTAATTTGGACTGAGTGCAGTTTTCTGGCATTGTCGATGGCGGCTCGGGCAATCTGCAGGCGGCGTCGACGTTCCTCGGCGAGTAGAATAACGGAACAGGAGGTGGTCAGGATCACGCCTCTAAGAGCATTGAGCGCAGCTCTCGAGGGGACGGGTTGGTGAGAGGCCATCTCAGAGGCCCATGATGAGCGGATGCAACAAAACAGCCGTATGGACTGTGCGACTTGCGACTTGCGCGGATCGTTGACATGTGCGAGTGCTGCAAGCCGCCGGTGCTGGTGGGTGGAAGGGTGGAAGGGCTGAATGGGCAACGTGAGACCAAAAAGCCATATCAGAATGGGTTGCGGCACGCGGGTACTCTTCGGTCAAGTACCTAAGTACCTAAGAACCTTAGGTACTTACCTTTACCCACTGTAAGTACAGCGCCTAAAGTACCAGACAGTAAGTAGGTACCTAGGCACTTAGGTACCTAGGTAGGTACCAGGTAATTGCCAGGATGGTGGATCCAGCTATGCCCAAGAGGCCAAGGCGCGAGACGCCATGTTCGGCTTCTGCTTCTGGCATCGCGTCTTCGACTGCTGCCATGGTTGCATAAAGCCAGCATCCGGCAAAATGCGACGACAACTAAGTACTAAGCAGCACATGCCTCGGTAGCGCACTATTAGGGAGGACAGCATGTTGACTCTCGGGTGCGCAAACTTCCGTCCGCCGATGGCCAGTCACGATGGGTATTTGGCGCGCCTCCTTTCCAGCTGCCAAAGCAGTATGAGCTTGATCATCGGCGGAGACCTAGTCCGGTGTACACTTGCGACTTGCAGGGCAGGATGGCGATGACGACTGCTCGCCGCCGAGGTATTTTAGTTTGCAGCCGGGCCTCGTGGAGTTCGGAGGAGGAAGGAGCGGCTGTGGATGATGAATTGTGGCCGGCAAGCACTTTCCAACATTGAAAACTTCCAAACGTCCCAAGACAATCTGGGCCACTTGTGTATAATCAGTCCTGCCTCAGCGCTTGTCCATTCTGTCCTTCTCCTATGTCCAGCCGGCCACAAGATCCCCTTTCCCCGTCCTCTCCCAGGAGTCTCTCCTACCACCGCCACCGCCACCGCCATCGCCATCGCCATCGCCATGAATGTCGCGTTGCCTCACGTCGAGCCGCCCGCCTCGCCACTGGCCCATTATCGGCTGCTCTCCCCTACAGCCTCAGTTCGGGTGAGCCCGCTATGCCTTGGATCCATGAATTTCGGCGATGCCTGGTATGAGACAACCGATGGAACATGGACTCAAAGAAAATCACCAACACATCCATGTTTTTAGGGCAGGTTGGATGGGAGAGTGCAACCAAGAAAATACGGAAAGAATTCTTGACTTTTTCTATGAGCAGGTAGGTTTTTAGTATGGTCCGAGTTGAGGAGGCAAATACAAGAAGCGTTCAATCAAGCAAGAGCCAAGTCCGACGCAGCAAAAGACCAAGGTACCATTAGTATACTCATGCGCCGTCGATAGGGAGGTTAGATACTTCGACAATATGCTCTTCGGCTGGGATTATGCTCACGTGGGACCTACCATATAGGAAACTTTATCGACACTGCCAACGGCTATCAATTTGAACAGTCAGAAACATGGATTGGCGAATGGATGAAGAAACGTGGAAATCGTGACCAAATGGGTGAGTTCCAATTGTCTCCAGCTTGTAATGATGAGAAATGGCTTTGACAGCCCAAGCTGAACCTTTGGGAATGAACAAGTCATTGCGACCAAGTACACCACAAATTTCAAAGCTGGTCCCAACCAACCCCGAATTATGGCCAACTTTATCGGAAACGGGACCAAAAGTCTGCAGATATCTGTAAACGCCAGCTTACAGAAGCTGCAGACCGACTACATCGACCTCTTGTATGTCCACTGGTGGGACTACAGTGCTTCGATTTCAGAAGTCATGCAGTCTTTGAATCAGCTTGTTACGAGTGGCAAGGTATTGTATTTAGGTATCAGCGATACCCCTGCTTGGATTGTGAGGTGAGTGCTTGTCATAGACACTGTTTTGGCGGGCTTCTCGGTGACTTGGGCGTGTCTTAGCAAGGCCAATGAATACGCTCGGAACCACGGTCTTCGTCAATTCTCCGTCTATCAAGGCAGATGGTCTGCTGCTTGTCGTGATCTTGAGCGTGATATTATACCCATGTGCAAGGCCGAAGGCATGGGCATTGCGCCATGGGGCTCGCTCGGGGGCGGTAACTTCAAATCCGAAGAAAGCCGGCGCTTGAATGAGGGACGCAAGTCTGAGGTTAGTGATGCCGACGTCAAAATCAGTCTGGCATTGGAAGCTATTGCGCGTCGCAAGAACACTGCTATAACTAGTATTGCACTGGCCTACGTAATGCACAAAACGCCATACGTCTTTCCCATCGTGGGCGGGCGAAAGATTGAGCATATCAAAGCCAACGTGCAGGCATTGACAATCGAGCTTTCAGACCGAGACATTCAAGAGATTGAAGCGGCCGTGCCCTTCGACATAGGATTTCCACATAACTTCTTGTGGGGAAAGCAGCCTCCCAAAGAGTCGCTTCAGGACATCTGGCTGCTGTCCACGGCCGGGAGCTTCAATCATGTCGCGGAAATCAAGGTATGTGTAAACGAATTGAGTGTTCACAAGGGGTAGGAAGTGGATTAACTAGCTGTGTCTCTCAGCCCATACGACCCACGACGAATGGAGAGTAGTATTCATCATTCCGGACCTTCCACTGGCGATGGCTACCCTACAAATCATGCACAGATGCAGGTGAGAACCAAGACATTTCCCACCTGGAATATCCCTGGTCTTGACGCAACGATTGTTTCTTGCTCCTTCCTCCTCTGTGACTCTGGAAGCAACCAGCCGATAGACAGTATCGAGTATAGAGTAATGGCACACATTCTTCGGTGAACTCCCAGCCATCTTTGAAGTAGAACGAGAAATGTTAATGATCGCCAGTTCGAAAGCAGCCATGCGTATCTACCTGAGCATCTACCAGGGCAAATAATGCATAAAATACCAATAATTCGGAGTGTGGGCATCCATAAACCATACAAAGTAGAAAACAACTACTTAAACTATTGTAGCATCCAGTGCTTCCATGCATTAACCCGACCGCCGTCAAGCCAGGGCCATTTCATATCACATTTCTCTAATACACATGAGTACACGGTAGATGTCTTTCCCTCCCTTCTTTTTGGTTCGTATCATTATTTGGCACCCTTTCCCTTGGCTTCATTTTCACCAAGCTCCCGAATGAGAACCGCCGTCGCCCCGACTCCTGAGTAATCTTGCTGGCCAGTCTCGAATCCAGGACAAACGCCAATAGCCAGATACCTACCATCACTGGAGAAGGCCAGAGACGCCACACTGTTTGGGAATTTCTGATATTGCTTTAACCGCCTTTTGGCCTCGGCGTCCCACAAGGCTACCGTACCATCCCCGCCTCCTGATGCAAAGGTTCCGTGAACGGGATGGAAGGTCAGCGCATTGACGGGATAAACGACGTCGCCGTCGCCGTCGGGCGCCGCTTGTCGATGGCATTTGAAGGCATACTTGCGTGCCTGTGACTCTGCTGTGTCTTCGAACCATTCTACCGCGACACGACCTTCGATGCTGGAGGTAGCATACCCGGCATCGTTGGGCATGCAGGCTACGGCGCGGGTGAGATAGCGGAGAGACGATTCCCTTTGCTGCCACGGTTTCAGTTCTGTGCCGCCCGAGGCGAAGAGCTGGACGATGGCCTCGAGATCGTAGATGTGAATGATTCGGCCGGTCATGGCGACGACGACTTTGGTAGGGCTGGCGGAGACGGCGTGTGGCTTGGCCGGGAGACTGATTCGGATGGGTGCGCTTGTCGGGGAGGAGAGATTGTGAAGGCTGATGGTGGAATCCCATGAGGCGGAGACGAGAATGTCTGGAGAAGCTCTGGTCAGTACGATGTCTTTTGGCCCCCCCCTTTTCCTCCCTCTGATGATGGTGAAGTCATTTTCCGCAGCGATGCAGGAAATGGGATGGGCTGTCGCGCATTCGTGGGAAAAAAACGCACTGTGAGCTTTGCTGTAGACGACGCATCGTGCAGGTGCGGCATGTTTACTCAAGGTCGTTTTTTCTCCAGTTGCCAGGTTTAATCTGGTTTATTCTGTCGTCAGCCTTTTGTGTATGTGTGGAGAAGCATTTCGGAACCGGGGCGGGTTTTCTTTTTTTTTTTTTTTTTTTTTTTTTTTTTTTTTTTTTTTTTTTTTTTTCCTTCTCTTGTTTTTATTCTCGTTTTGGCATTATTTACCTGCTCACCGTCCAATCAATGCCCGCTGTGAACGCTTCATCATCGTTGGCGCCAAAACAAACGTCCAACACGGGCGCTCGGTGCTCGAATGTATTTATCAGGCTTCCTTGTGCGTCGCCGCCCGTGACTTTGTAGCAGTACACGTTTTTGTCCCATGAGGAGACGAGGAGCTTGCTGGAGTCGGTTGGCGCGAACGCGAGGGCTGATACTGCGTCGCCTGGAGGCGGGGAGAGCTCGAACTGCGTTGCTGGAGACGTGGTTTTTTTTTTTTTTTTGGTTTTTTTTTGGTAACGTTTAGCATTATCTTCGTGTGCGTTTCGGGATCGCAATGAGGACGAGTCAGCCGCCCCATGTGCTGGATGGGAAATTGCTCACCTGGAGCCATTGCTGGTGTGGTACTGTGCTGTTGCCTTGTCCAAGCAAATACTCAATCTCGGAGTTGTTCTACCAGACCTTGTATGGTTGTTTACTTTGGCGGTCACGTGGTGATAGTGGTCACCCCGGCAGGCTCTTTTAATAGGCAGGACACATACGGGGAGCTAATTCTGCCTAGGAATACCGCCTCCGCAAACTAGCCACACCCCGCCACACTCCACCATCCCAACGCGCAGGGCACTGTTAAAATGTCAAAATTATGACTCCGTAACCACCAGTGACCGAAAACCCTCCCGCCAACGCATCGAAATCGCGACTGTCCCACCGGCCACTCAACAACCGTCCGCGGCTCTACGGAAAGAAAATCTTGACAGGGAGAGCTCGGAACCTCGGATACTGTACTCTAGTGGAACACTTTTGTGCAGAAACTATTGGGCGCAAGTCGTCACGATTACTCGGGCACCGACCCCACCTTCATATATCCATTCCCCCTTTCCCCTCCTCTTGTCTCTCGGAAAACAAAAGGCAGGAACATAAGCCCTCACAAAAAGGTCAATCAACAAACCGGACACGATTATATTTCAAGCTCTGAGGCCAGATCAACACCGCCAAGATGTCGTTAACAAACTGTCGTTTTTACGAGGAGAAGTACCCGGAGATCGATAGCTTCGTCATGGTCAATGTGAAGCAGGTTGGTGGTTTTAATCGAGAAACCAGGTTGAGCTGTCGCTGACGGAGCGCCATGTAGATCGCCGAGATGGGTGCTTACGTCAAGCTTCTCGAGTACGACAACATCGATGGCATGATTCTCCTCTCCGAGTTGTCGCGACGACGTATCAGAAGTATCCAGAAGCTTATTCGCGTCGGTCGCAACGAAGTCGTTGTTGTGCTTCGTGTTGATAAGGAGAAGGGTGCGTGAGTTTGAAGTTTGAGGCGTTGTCCTGATGCCGTTGAGCTGCAGAACCATCGAGGCCCTTGTATTGTGTTTAAAAAAAAAAAAAAAAAAAAAAAAAAAAAACAGTGAGCTGACGATGAGATGGCTAGGCTACATTGATTTGTCCAAGCGACGTGTGTCTCCTGAGGACATGGTCAAGTGTGATGAGCGATACAACAAGAGCAAAACGGTGCACTTGATCATGCGACACGTTGCCGAGAAGACGCAGACTCCCATTGAGACTCTGTACGAGACCATCGCATGGCCTCTGAACAAGAAATATGGCCACGCCATTGATGCCTTCAAGCTGTCCATCACGTACGTTCTGCTTTCTGTCTCTCTTTTTTTTTTCTTAGATTGTCTTTTGCTCTCCTCGGCGTCAAGAATCAGGGACTAAACTCGATTTCACAGGAACACGGAAGTCTGGAATGACGTCGCGTTCCCCAGCAAGCCTGTTGAGGACGAGCTGAAGCTGTACATCAGCAAGAGGCTGACTCCCCAGCGAACCAAGATTCGAGCTGATGTCGAGGTGACTTGCTTCGGCTATGAGGGAATCGACGCCGTCAAGACTGCCCTAAGAACTGCTGAGGCTGGCAACACTGCGGAGGGCGCCAACGCTGATACTCACGTCAAGGTTAAGCTTGTCTCGCCACCATTGTATGTGCTTACCTGTACCTCATTCGACAAGAACCAGGGCATCACACTTTTGCAAGAAGCCATCGAGGGCATCAGAAAAAGCATCGAGGGCGCCGGCGGCAATTTGACAGTCAAGATGGAGCCCAAGGCTGTCACGGAGAGTGACGATGCCGAACTGCAGGCCTTGATGGAAAAGAGAGAGCGTGAGAACGCTGAAGTAAGCGGTGACGAAAGCTTGAGCGAGAGCGATGACAATATTCCCGAGACTCTCTAAGGTTGTCGACGAGATACACGAAGACGGCGGAAGGATATGGGGACACCAACTAGCGTCAATGGATGACTGGTTCTGATGATGATAAAAGCGATGGACCAATAACGAAAGGGCTCGACGCGGAGGACGACAAACGGGCTGGCAATTCACGAGGCTGCACGGAAAAGGGACGAGAAGGAGGATCCAACGTTAGACGTGCCGTTCTGCGTTGAGTTTTTATTTATATTTTTCTCTCTCGTCTTGTTTATTTTATTTTTTTATTTTTTTTCTTTCTTCTCCGCCAAAAAAAAGTGTTCGAGGAGAAGGCCGCACGAGGGTGGTGGTGGTGATGACGACGATGATGATGATGGTGACTTCCGGCAGGGTCATCTGTTGCGGAAGCGAGTCATTGCTGGCAGAACATGTAGATATCAAGTGGGAAAGCCTGGTAGTGAGCGACGCATGGAAGCGGGCGATGAAGACCAAAGAAGGCTGGATATGAATGGATGAGATGCCAAGAGCCTGGACGGAGGCCTCGGCAGTGTTTGACGTGGCTCAGTCCAGCCGTGGGCATGAGAAATGCATGTGGTCATGGTTCGAGCTGGGGATGTCGTCAAGTCTGTGGCCAAGCGGCGAGCGTTGTGGCTGGCTGGGGGGCTGGCTGGGGCGCTGGCTGGGGGGTTCAGCCACACCTGCATTTTAGAACATGTGTATGTATGTACATGGTTGTCGATTTTCCACCAGACCAGACCAGACCAGACAGCACAACTGCAACTGAGCACAACTGGCGCCGGAAAGCACCAAATGGCTCTCGGCTCGCTATGGACGCGGCTGAGAGGACAGCAACCCGGCGTTGCCAGATTGGCAGCGCTGAATCTGGTCGGCTTTGCGACGTGGATCCCCGTCGTGGCCTGGTTCAACCTGTACGTGGCCGAGCTGACGCTCGTTGACGGGGCCTCCATGTATCCGTTCATGAATGAGGACAAGGACTCGACGTTGCGGAGGGACGTTGTCCTCAATTACAAGTGGTCGCCGCAGGAGGGACTGGAGAGGGGCATGATTGTCACGTTGAGGCAAGTAGAGGTGGTTTTTTTTTTCCTCCCCTTCTCTTTCTTTATCTTTCTTTCTTTTATTTTTACTTTTTGCTTTTTCTCCCTTTATTTTTCTTTATCTTCTTTTCTTTTAGTGTTTTTTTTTTTTTTTGGGTAGCAGATGGAGCA
>SRPV01000023.1:0-59989 GCA_018360135.1 Claviceps sorghi | reverse complement strand
TTAAAAAAAAAAAAAAGTCTACGTTTTCCTTGCAAGAAAACCAAAACGGGGACATGAAAACCGCGCACGTCCTGGGCAAGACAATGCAACGTTTGACAAAAAAGACTGATGGGCACCATGTGGTATCTGTGCAGTGCAGCAGATGGCCTGCAGGCATCGAACGAATGGGGGATGCACAATGCGCATCAACATGGCAAATGCATGGAAATTTCAAATGGCACGTGGCAGCGTTGCGGCGGGTAATAAATGACCAAGGTGCGTTGAACCTGACTGCCTGCTTGGGTACTGAGGTGCTTCGGCGAGCAGCAAAGGATTTCGGTAATAGGCATCTTCCTTCGGGGGGCAGGTTGGCATGAGACTTGTGTCGGGCGTTTTGGACAAGAAGGAAGAAAAAAGCAGACGCTCGTTGTCTTCTGCTTGACCTTGCGTTGTTGTTTGACGTCAATCGAGATGCGGAGGTCTAGTGGGCCACATCTGAGACACAGACAGACATAGGCTTGGCGCGGCTGGCTACCAAGCCAAGCACAAAAAAAAATAAGAAAAGAAAAGAAAAGTACCTCGACAGGCGGGAAAAAGAGCTCAACGTCGTGGCTAGGCGTGTGCGGGCTTGGCTCTTATCATGTACACATGACACCAGTTGGCCCTTTCTATCAGGCGATCCGTTGACAAAGCCGTCGCCTGACAGGTGAAGACGATCCAAGGCTGGGTGGCATAAGAAAGGGCCGACGCTTATACATCAAAGTGCTACATACAGGTGACTACTTCAAGTACCTTAAGTACCTACTTACCTAAGTACCTACCTAGGTAGGTACTTACTTCAAGTACCTACCTACTAGGTACTTAGGTACCTAAAGTAAGTACTTTAGGTAGGTACCTGAGGTAGGTGCCTAGTACCTTGGGAGGTATGCTCAAAGCAAACTCTATACAGGCGAGACCTCGCAACGAAAGAGTAAAGTAGCCGTTGGTCCAGGGTCCATGTTGTAAATTGGCCAGACGATAAACACGGAGAATAAAGAGCCCCAGGTGGAGTAGCACAGGCCACTGTGCCGTTGATGAACTAACAGCCAACTCGAGTTACGCTAGGCCGCGCGCCCCCGGAGTCCGGCTACCTTTGTTCGCTGAGAGGCAATGTGCCCTTAGGACGTGTTTGATGCTGCTTCCGGATTAGTGTACATGGCTCGAACCTTGGAACTGTACATGCAGCTGTCGCACCAGTCACGACAAAAAAGAAGGTGTTGGGCCGCTTCACCGCCCCGCAGCATGACGGACATGGCGTACTGTTCTCGTGCAACCCCATGTACGGCGGCATTCAAGGTGAATAGAGAGAGATCATCAACGCAGGAGTCGGGACTCACGAGCGGCGAGTCACGAGGCTGTCGCTTTGTCCCAGCCACGGAAAAAGCTACACGTGCAGCTGGCTCATGGGGCATTGATGAACATGATGCGTGCGTGCGTGACGCTCTCATCCCGCAGCCTCACAAACAGTCCGTCAGCGGGGCAGGCTCCTGCAAAGGCGCATTTTGAAGCTGTGATGATGGATCATGGATGAAGGAAGTTGACGGATGGATCATGATGGATTCAGTGTTGGGTGTTGGCCGCACAGACTGGTCAAGTGGTCCAACCCGTCCGGGCCTTCCCATCCACGGACCACCAGCGGCAACACTTGGCGGCAGGAACGACATCAGTTTGCCGGCAAGACTCGTTCCTGCCGGCAGGCACTCCGACCGTCGACATGGGCACATGGCAGGAGCACTCCACTCATCACTGTCACGGCTCCGAGGCATCAAGGCTCCGTCCGAGGCACCGAGGCATCCAAATTCAAAAAGACATCATCCTCTCGCGATGCACGGATTCCCACTTGACTGCCGTCCGATGCTACCGCTCCTTGGTCCACGGGCATAATGTTTCGACAATCAGTCGCGCATGGAACAAAGTCACAAAAACATATCCCGGCGCCAGGCTCCAGCGGGCGCTCCCCGCGGCCAATGTTCTAGTATCTCGTCTGCTTCAACGTTGTATGTTGTCCAAACTTGGCGCCAAATACCGGTCCGCGCCAATCAAAGCGCTGCATCCGCTCGCTCCATCGGCTAGCTGCCGTCCGATCGGCGCTGCGTCCAGCATCCAGCATCCAGCATCCAGCATCTCCAGCATCTCCAGCATCTCCAGCATTTCCAGCATCTCCAGCTTGCTGGCGCACGCCAGACAATAGAGCCAGCATGACTTGATGAAGCGGGCGACGGTGTCGTATGGAAGAGGACATGCAGGCCTGCGTCTCTCATGCGCCGTCTGGGCGTTCCGCCTTGATAGGACTGACCAAGGCACGAGATACAGTGGATGGCTAAAGCTCCAAAGGTTGCCGGCCACCTGCAGCCTGCAGGTATCAGGTATTGCCAACTTTCAGTGTCTCTCCGACTCTCCGACTCTCCGACTTTCCACTGTTCACTAACACGCACCGAGTTTGAGCCAGGGCAGCCGCAAACCAAGAACATTGGTATCAGACCAGACATCATGTACCGACTCTGGTGGATCCTCCACGGAGCAGGAGGCATGTGCCTAGCGTGACTGTCGAGAAAGGCGGAGGGGGCATGGTGATTTGTCGACCCATCGGCCAAGCGTTCGCGACTTCTCCTTTGGTCCAGGCTCCAGAGTCTCGAGTCCCGTGTCCCGTGTCTGGACAATGAAGCAATGCCCTTTTCTGCGTGAGCTATAATACTGTGCTCCCATCCGCAGGTCTATTATCATGTCACCATGTGGCCTCGTGTCTATTCACCCCTTTCTGTCTTTCTGTCTTTCTTCCTTTCTTTTGTCATCTTTGCTCGACAAAACCCATCTCACACTCAAGCATTGCTGCCTCTTTGAATCACGGATTCGACTCAAAAAAACCTATCATCAAGGCCATGTACTGTATCTGAACCGGTCTTTGACTTTATAGCATAGTTATTCCAAGCAACACAATAGGCTTCCAAACAGCTCTTCTTTCCAATAATCAAACGCCCTTCTCGACTTCCTCTTTCTTCTCCATACTCCGTCCATTATCAGCAACGAGCAGGATGGGCTTGGGTGACAATGGTTTCAAGTCTATACTGGCAGCTGGCATCATATGCCTGTCTGTCAACACCTTGTGTGCAGGAGCAGTCAGCGCCCAGAGCTATACTGATCAGGCGATTGCATCGATCAATGCATTGAACGGATACTGGTACAATGCCGGAACAGGTGTTTGGGACGATGCTTGGTGGAATAGCGGAAACGCCCTCACCACGTTGGCCGATTTTGCATCGGTACGACTTGCCGAAGCCAACAAGCTTAACGTCGGTGGATATCTGCGCAACACATTTGTTCAAGCACAAAGAGCAAACGTCCGAAGCATCAAGACGAGGGCTGGGGATGGCATGGTCGCCTCGACATACTGTCTGAATTTTAACAAAGGCTGCATGGCCAAACGAGAGTTTCGGGCACGACGCGGTTTTCAAGACTTCATCAATGAGTTCTACGACGACGAAGGGTGGTGGGCACTGGGCTTGATCCGGTCGTACGACGTTTCGCGCGACAGGGACTACCTCAACGCTGCTGTTCGTATTTTTAATGATATGCAGACAGGTAGGGGCACACCGTGCGGCGGTGGCATTTACTGGAATAAAGAGCGCAAGTACGTCAACGCCATTGCCAACGAGCTGTACCTGTCTGTTGCCGCCTCTCTGGCTCGCCGACTGCCTCAGAATAAAACCATGGAGCGCGTTGCGATCGACCAGTGGAACTGGTTCGAAAAGAGCGGAATGATCAACTCGGATCACCTCGTCAACGATGGCCTGGACCAACGCTGCAAGAACAATGGTCTCCAGACATGGAGTTACAACCAGGGTGTTGTGCTCGGCGGGCTCGCCGAGCTTTTTCGCCTCACAGGCGACCGTAAATACGTCAACAAGGCTGTTGCTATTGCGCGGGCGGCTATCAAAGCCCTCTCCGACAGCCAGGGAATTTTTGTCGAGACGGACAAGTGCGAACTCCGGCCGGGAAACTGTGGTAGGGACGGGCAGCAATTCAAGGGGATTTTTGTTCGCAACCTTGGCTATTTGAACGAGGTAGCTCCTCATTCGGAATTTAAGAACTTTATCCTTCGCAACGCCGATTCGATATGGAACAAGGACAGAGATGGCCAGAATAGGCTCGGTGTTGCGTGGACCGGTCCATATGTGGCGGCCACGGGACCGACGCAAAGCAGCGCGTTGGATGTTCTTGTTGCAGCCATTGCTGTCGCATGACTTTTTCCAACCCGTCAACAACACGAGGAAGCATCAAGAATTAGCATCATGACGCCTTTATTTCTGAGCGTAGGCATTTTTCGCAATGCGGCAGACACGGAACGAAAGGAGTTTCTTTGCCTCATTCTTTTTGTTTTTGTTTTTTTGTTTTTTTTGTTTTTTCCTCGTTCTGTTTTCCTCCCCCTTCTTTCTTCTTCTATTTCATCTGCTTCCTGTGTTCGACCCAATGCTTGGCGCGCATGTCTACACGGGTAACAGAAGACGTTCATTTTCTGTTCGGACCATACAACTGCACATATGCCCGAGACGCGAGACGTGAGCAGGCCTCCTCCTTCTAACGTACTTATGAATAGAAACTATTTTCAACTCTTATGCTGGCTCCATTCTTTTCCCTTTTTCTATTTTCTCTCTTTCTTTCTTCTTTCTTGAAAATGAATCAGAGGGTTAGGGTTAGGTATGAACCATTAAATAGCCGCCCCACAGTCCGGGTAGCTGCCAAGTGGGGCAAACCGCTCGGGCCAGAGGCTTAAAGAACAACTGTTAGGATAAAGGGTTGTAGGGGCGTTGTTCTAGCTAAGTTATCTGCTAATGCCCACTACATACAAATATAGCCCTAAGTAGCCCTAATTATTACCTAAGCTAATCTCCTTAGTAATAGACTACTAAGGACTAGAAAAGTGATATAACTACACACTGCTCTAAGAAGCTATCTTAATAAAGCTACCCTTATTCTCCTTTTAAGTTTGTCTATTTATTATTTTCTTTATCTTAATAAAGCTACTCTTATTCTCCTTTTAAGTTTATTTATTTATTATTTTCTTAATTAGCTAAATCCTATATATTTATCCTTAAAGGTTTAAGTTAGTTTAATTTAGTAATATACTATTTAAGGTTATTAATATATATTTTCCTTACATCCCCCCCTTTAATAGGTTTAATCTTATATATTACTAATAAAACCTATAATTTTACCTTTAATAAATTTCCTTAAGTTTTATAGAATTTACCTTTTAGCTTACCTTCTTTATTTAACTTCTTTTAAATTAAACTTTTAATTTAAAATAATTAAAGCTTCCTTAAATTAGTAAAGGATTAATACATTTTCTAAATATTTGCTATTTATTTAATTTCCTCCTTTTTATTCTAATACTAAAGCACTATTTCTTAAATAAAGTCTAAGTCTAATAACTTTAAAGCGTTATTTTATATTAATTCTATATTCTTAGATAATCCCACTCCTTAATGCTTAAAAAATAGTTTAAAACCTAACATTACTATAGCTAGATTAGTTACTATACTAGTTATATATTAATTATTAAGCATAATTATAATATTAGGTATAGCTTAATATTATAAATCTAATAATACACTATTTTGTTTAATAGCTATTAGAAATAAGGGGTTTATAGAGGCTTTTGCCCTCTAAATTACTAAGGTAGTGAGGCTTAGTAAGCCAGAAGCCAGAAGGGCTCTGCAGCGCTGCAGCCGAAGCTATAGGCCTTATAACTAATATTAAAAGCTTAATACACAACTTTTAGCACTTAAAATACGCTAAATTCTAGCTTATAGAAAGCAATAGAATTTTCTTAGATTTTTATCTAATTATCTAACGTTATAGGTAGTAGGCTTAGATTAATAGTTTATATAATTAGTAGGCAGTTAGTAAGGGGGAATGTTTTCTTCTTTATATACCCTTTAAGCCTATTAAAGGCTTAGCTCTATAAAAAGGGGCTTATAAGCTACTTTTTATTTTTTATAAAATTTATTTATATAGAAAAATAAAAAAATAGACTTATAGCTATATAAATAAGGTGCTAATATACTCTCTAAATGTTAACTTAGTAAAAATTAGTGTGTAACTTTAAAAATTAGAAAAATTAACTAATTATATAAAAAAATTCCCCTTATTTTAGCAATAAAAATGCTAGTTATAAAATCTTTTACAACCCCTTAGTTATTATATAAATTAGCTATAAAGTATACCTTAAGGTAGCTTACTATATAGCCCTTAGGGTAAGCAGCTTAAATCTTTAAGCTAAATTTTAATTACTTACCTAATTACTATAAAAATTAATTCTAAAGTCTTACTAAGCCTAACAGACTATTAGGTTCCTAATTAGGCGTACGCTAGCTGCTATAAGGCATAATTAGAAGGGAAAAGGCAAGAAAAGTGGGGCGCTTACAGCTGTAAGCTACGAGCAGAAGAATTAATTCTACGGGCGCTACGCGCAGCCTAGGGCCGCTTATAAGCACTAGTAACAGCTAAGAAAAGCCCCCTAAGGGTCCCTATAAGGGTCCCTATAAGGCAGGGGCTAAGGGTCACTATAAGGCCTGTTGAGAGGCCTAATAGATAAGGAAGTCCCCTGAAAATAGCTGTTATTTTCAACAATAGCTTACTTTATTAGTTAATTTTTTATTAACCTTATAATTCTCTTAGCTAACTCTATAAAAGCTAAGTAAAATATAGAACTAAAGGTTAGCTTAATACTATATTTTTTAGTAATTAATTTAAAATTTAGATTCTTAAAGTGTAATCTATTATTATAATAGATCCCTTTAAGCTAATTAAAAATTAAACCTTAATATTAATTTTAAGTTTCTATAACTAAGTTTCTAGTAGCTTTTAAGTGTAACTAAGCAAGGGCAAATTAACTTATATAATTAATAGCTACTAAAATAAATAAGTTACTATTTTAAGCTATAGAAGTAATTAGTCCTAAGTAGTTTATAGCTACTAATTCTTATAGTTCTAAGACTAAAATTGTCTATAGTATAGCTTTAGTTATATAAACCTTAGTTTATTAATAGACTAAGTAAGATTAATAGTAATTTTCTATATTACTTATTTAATCTAATTAGTAATATTTTCCCTAAAGCTTTTATAAAATAATAACAGCCCTAAAATACTTAAAAGTATTATAAGCTTTCTATAATTAAAGGGGAACCTTATTTAGTAATATATAATTTAATAGTAACTTATTAAATTCTAAGTAGTATAATATTTTTTTAATAATTTAAAAGCTAAAGGTATAATATTATATTAGTTATTATTATTCTAAAGGGATATGTTAATACCCTTATAATAATACTATAAAGACCTTTCTATACTATTATAAGTTTCTTTACTTCTTTAATTTTATTATAAGCTCCTTTAATATATTATTATTAACTACTTCCTCTTTAGGTAAGATAGTCCTTACTATTAGAATATTATTAATCTTTAATTTTAATTATAATTAATTATTTATCTTCCCTAAGATATATATACCTATCCTTCTAACTAATTAGTAGGGTTTTAACTTTAAAGGGTTTAAAAGATAAGATATTCTATCTATAATACCTATAATCTTAATAGTATTAGGCCTATAAATATATTCTATATTAAACTCCTCTAAAATATTAATCTATTAAGCTACTTTTCTATATACCTTAGCTAAATTTGCTATTAAATTAATAATACCTTTATAGTTTATATAGACTTTTAAAGGATATAAAAAGGCATTAATTAACTACTTTATCTCTTTTAATTCTACTATAATAGTATATATCTCTTTTTTTAGTATAAAGTATTAACACTTTATATCCCTTAAATAATATAATATCTATATAATAATCCTTACCTTATTAAAATTTAAGTCTATATAAGATATTCTAGGTTCTATATTATCTATCTAAAAAAAAACTCCTTTAATTCTAGTATTTAAGGTATTTATAGCTATATTAAATTATCTATCTAGCTAAGCACTAAAAGTAGCATTCTTCTAAATACTATAATATATTTTCTTTAAAGTAAATTAAGCTTTATTAGTTTAGACTAAGTTCTTAATTAAATAGCTTTAGCTTTATATAAAAGGTTTGCCTATCTTTATTACCTTTTTTATATTTAAGAAGAATACTTTTTTAATAGTTATAATAAGGTTTAAATATCTTAGAATAAAGCATTATAAAAAGGGAGTTATTTAAATTAAAACTAATACCTCTTTTTATAATTAAAAAGGGTTTTTATTAAAATATTTTAATATCTTTAAAAATCGTTCCCTATATTTCTAAAAAGGTTTAATATATTTATCTTTAAGTAAAAACCTAATATAGTTTACTTCTAATATAAAAAGAGTAGTTTTCTTACTACTTAGCCTAATTAGTGCCTAAGTAATATAAAAGAAGTATTAGTAGCGTATAAAGTTAAAGTGCTATCTCTAAATCTTTAATCCTTAATTATAATTGTTTATATAAAGGGAAAAGAAAGTGCTTAAGTCTTTTATATATTTTAATATTAAGTTTAGCTTAGTGCTATCCTTAAAATATAAAGGACTAAAAACTATATTCTTAAAGTAAGTATATATACTTAGTAAGCTAATAAGACCCTATGCTATATTATTATAGTAATACATTCTATTTAGACCTAAAATTATAGTTTAATATTAGTAAGAAGAATAGACCCTAATACCTTAAAACCTATTTACTATATTTAACTATAAGATAATTTTAGGCCTACTATAGAAAACTAACTTTAAATTAGATTCTATATTATAACACAAATATTTTAGCTTAATTATATTTAAGTTTATATCTTTAAAGTTATAGACTACTTAAAAATTAGGTTCCTTTAGCTAAGGCTTCTTTAATAGCTTTTTAATAAAGATTATTAAAAAGCATTATTCCCTTCCTTTTAAAGTGTATTATTAAGCTTTATATTTTAAGATTAATCCTACCTTCTCTATAGCTAGAAAAATACCTTTACTAAATCTCTTTTATACTACACTATATTAAAACTATTTTCTTTTTCTAAGCCTTATACTAAAAATTAAAGGTATATAATATTATATAATATCTATTATATAAATATTCTCTAGTTTAAATATAAAGCACTCCTAATAGGTATAATATAACCTTATAATCTACATCCTTTAAGCTTTATCTCTAGCTATTTTACCTAAGGTAATTTAGAACTATTTAAACTATACCTTAATCTTAGTAGTAGAAGCTAAACTAAGTAGTTAATTTAAATTAATATTATAGTATTTTACTAAAAACAGTCTGCCCTTTATACAACCTAAATATATCTTATTTAGGTTTAATATTTCCTAAAAATAACGTTTATCTTATTAAGAAATTAAACCTACTATAATAGTTACTATTTCTAAGCGTTATTTACCTTTCTATATTTTATTATTAAATTATTCTAGTTATTTATTTCCTATAAATCCCTTTAGAACCTTAAAAAGGTCTAATTTTAGGTCCTTACTAGGCTATAAATACTCCCTTATTAATTATTCTTCTTTTTTAGCCTTTAGGTTATTATCTTAGTTAAAACTTATATTAAATCTATTTGCTACTTATTTATAGTAATCCTATTCCTTTATTTCTTTTATTATATTATAGTTCTAACTATTCTATATATATTCCTTAGGTTCCTTACTATTCTATAGTCCTATAATTATATTTAATCCCTATTTTTAATTCTAAAAAGAGACTCTAATTCCTCCTACTAAAAAGCATCTCTTAATTACTAAATACCCCCTTTTCTATATTAATATATATCTCTTTAGTTATCCCTAAATAATTTTCCTATATTTCTTTTATCTATTATCCTTTATATATAAGACTTAAACAACTTTTTTATATCTTCCTTATCTATTATTACTAATATAGACCTATTTATCTAAATCCCCTATAATTAGTAATATTAAAATCTTTCCTTATAAATAAATTCTAATATCCTTATTACCTATAGCTATTCTTTTCCTAAATCTAAACCTAAGTCTTTATTACTAAAAATTTCTAGGTTAATACCTTTTAAGGTCCTTTTAATTTCTTTTATAATTTAGTTATTGTTTTCTATAAATTTAATAACTTTATTTAGTAACACTTTAGCTAGAATTTAAGCATTTTTTTTAGGCTAAAATAGGTTTAAGTAGGGATATATAGGAATTGTTTAGGTTTATCTACTAACTCCTATAATAGTTAATTTCTTATTACTATAATATTTAATAGTATATATTCTATAAAGCTAGACTTTACCTAATAATATATCCTAATCTAGTTATATTAGTATTATATAAGCCTTAACTAAGGCTAAAACGCCTTTAACTACTATATTAAGATAAGTATATAATATAATATTATAAATAGAATTATTTGCTATTTACACTTATTTTCTTAAATTTATATAGAGCACCCTAATTTTATTTTATCTTAAGAAATCTACGTTAATTAATTTAACACTTAATCCCTTATTTAGCAAAACTAAATTATACTAATTACTATTTATATATATAGTAATATAAGCTAAGGTAGTTATAACTTATCTATCTACCTTAGCTATATTATTATAAGCTACTACTATATTAAATAATTCTATAATTTTAAATAATACCTTTATTTTAGGAAATGCTGCTTAGTATAGCACTACTAAGTTTATAATAGTTGCCTTAGCTATATTACTTTTAAGATAATATTTATATTAAATTATATAAGTTAATTATTAATAGGTTATTAAAGAGAGTTAAAGGAGTTATAGAATACTAATCTATATATTTATATCCCTTAGCTATATACTAATATTAAAGGTAGGTATATAGTATTCTTTTATAGCTTTAATATTTTCTAGTATAAGTCTGCATTTTAAAGTAGCTAGCTTATAGACTACTAGCAGAGAAATCACCTCCCCTATTATAGTATTTTAATTTTTCTAACCTTAAGACTAACCCTAAGATAGAGTAACTATTATATCTTAAAGCTAGTTTAGGTAAGGCTTTAATACTAGTAATAGTTAAGCAAATTCCTTCTATAATATTACTAGTAATGTCTAAGAGAATGTTTAAGTCTCTGCTAAATTAAGTATTTCTTTTATTTATCTTAGTCTATACTTATTTAGATTTTTAGTTACTTTAGCCTTTTACTTTAGCTTAATAATTCTCCCCTAAGCAATAAAAGACTTATTTATACTATCTTAATTTATAGTATATATATTTATAGTAGTAAAAGTCTTATTATTTATTTCTTTTACTTATAGCTAATAATAATTTAAGACACTTAAAGTTATAGGTTTTAAAACCTATTTTATAAAAGGAATAGCTTATTAACCTTAGTAACCTTAGCTAACTATATAGTTTACCTTATTACTTAAATCTACTCTATCTAAAGATTAATTAATTATATTACTAATAAAGTTAACCTTTTTCCTAAAAAAGCTAACTATCTTTAGTTCTTAGCATTAATCTCTCTTTATTTAAGTTAAATTATTTTGCTACTATTCTTATCTATAATTATATTCTTTAATTAGTGCCTTGCCTTAATAATAATAATTATATTTTATATATCCCTATTTTCTATAAAAAAAGCACTAAAAGTAGTCTAAGTCTAGCCTATATTAAGGGTTAATTATATAATTTATTAGATTCTTAGATCCCTTTATATTATATTAACTAGTTTAATTATATAGCTTAAAGTTATATTTAGGGCCTTAAGCATAGAATAATTTAAACTTAAGAATAAGGTTAGCTATTTAATTATTTTTTTTAGCTTCTTACTCTTTTAACTTTTTATCCTTTTTTTATTATATCTTTAAAAGGGTTTAAAAAGAGTCTGCTAAGGTTCTAATATTATCTTTATAAAGCTAAGTAATCTTTTCTTTAGTAAAGTTATAATAATCCTAAAGAATTATCTTTATATCTAAAAAGGTTAAATCCTTTAAAGCTATACTACTAAACTATTTATTAGTAGTAAATAGTCTATTTAAGATTCTCTCTTATAAATAAAGGTTAATATCTTTATTTACTAAATAGAAAATAAAATTTATAAGAAGGAATTATTTAATATTTAACCTTACTTTACTAAATAAACGCTTAGCTTTATAAATATAAGCTATTAAGGATTCCTTTTTTTCTTAATAGAAACTAAAAGCTTCTTATTATAAAGCAATTTCTATATATAGGTTAGGTTTAGTAAATTTTTTAATAAATAGTAAAATTACTTTATCCTATTTTTAGTCTTTATAATTTAAGTCTTTATATTAAATTAAGGCTTTACTTCTTAATCCCTAAGTAAAATAGACTTAAGCTAAGGTATTTTTATATTCTAAAGCACTAGCTAAAGCAGCTATAGCCTTATAATAATCTATATAATTCTAGGCAGAACTATTCCTAGGTTAACTACTAAAAGTAACCACTCCCTTAACTAAAGTTAAAGTTAGGAAAGATACTATATTTTTCTAATTTTAGGATATTAAAGGGTTTAAGTTTAATAAAAAAGTTAATAAAAGGAACTTTAAAGGGGATTCTTAGTTTTAATTTAAAATATTAATATATTTAAAGTCTATAGAGAATAACTATTCTAAAGCTTTTAATAAAGAGAATAAATCCTTTAAGGCTTCTTTTCTCTTTTAAGATAGACTTATATTTTTTATAGGAGAAGTTTTAGTTAGTAGTCTTATTATAAAACCTTAAGTTATAGAAGTAAAGGGAAAAGAAGAGAAAGAAGGAGAAGAAGGGTTTAAAGCTTTATAGACTTATTTAATTTTCCTCTTATATAAGGAAACTAAGTTATTATTAAAGTCTAAATTTGTTATATCTTTAGGTTTGTTTATAAAGAAAGAAGAAAAATTTATTGCCTAATAGAAAAAAAAACGCAGGGTAATAGATCGGATTTTTAAGATATCTAAGCTAATCCACTAGCTGTAGATAAAAACATAAATTAAAGTTAAAGCTAACCTATTAAAACTTTAATAGTTTCTCTTATAATAAATAGATTAATCTAAGGAAAAAAAAAAAACTTAAAGAACTCCTTTTAAATTTTCCTAAGTTTTCCCTTATATCTCTACATACCTTTTATAAATATTCTTAAGAATATGTCCTTCTTAAAGCTAACCTACGCCTTCCTTTTAAATTATATAAACCTTTTCCTCTTTTAGCTAGTCCTACTAACGCATTTGCGCTAAAATGCCTATATAACTCCGTTCCTTCCCTATAACTTATTATTTATCTCCAATATTAAAGAATGTAATTAAGTGTAAATAATAACAATTTGCAATTAGTTATAATTATTATATTTAATAAAGTTTAATATAAAAGGCTATAATATAGGAGCTAATAAGTAGTAGGCTTAGAGTAATATTCTTATAAAGCTAGCCCTTAGTTTTATATTATTGCAATTCTATTATCTATACCTATATAGTATTTAGGTAGTCCTATAGATTTTTAATATAAGTTTATATTATAGTATTATATTTTTATATAGCTTTAAGTTAGGCTTATATAGTATTAAAGTAGGCCTTAAGTTCTCTAAGGCAATTCTAGTAATTAAATACTATAAGCATAATTTAAGATATATTTATTAGTTAGACTAAGGTTATAAACGTACTATTATATAAAAATTATAGAAGTGTAGCTTAATTTAAATATATAGATAATGCTTAAAGAGGTTATATAAAAGAAGAAAACCTAGGGATATTTATATCTAAAAATAAAGATAGTTTAGTAATATACTTAGTCTAAAGTAATTCTAAAGTAAGATATATTTATTATTATTATTTAATAGTCTATATCCTATAGTTTATAGACTATATTACTTTCCTATTATAAATTTTTAAGTCCTATAGTCTATAAGAGGTTTTATATCTTTAATTATTATTCTTATTCTTCTTCTTAATTATAGCTAAAAAAAAAATAACTATAGCTATCTTTTATATCCTATAGTTTATAATAATATAAGTCCTATAGTCCTTATTAATTATATTAGTTATTTAAGTTAAAGATAATATTATATCCTATAGTCTGTAATAAAATATAAGTCTTATAGTCCTTATCTTAATATATATTAATTATAACTAATATATAGTAACTATAGCTACTTTCTATATTCTATAGTTTATAATAAAATATAAGTCTTATAGTCCTTAACGTTTAATAAGTCCTATAGTCCTTATCTATTTCTTAACTATAGCTAAATTAGTTAAGTTAATAAGAAAAATAATCTATAAGAAAATGTTAAGAAGTCCTAGTCTTATTACTATAAAGAATAACTATTAGGATAAAGGGTTATAGGGGCGTTATTCTAGCTAAGTTATCTGCTAATGCCCACTATATACAAATATAGCCCTAAGTGGCCCTAATCATTACCTAAGCTAATCTCCCCAGTAACAGGCTACCCTCACTCAGCCAACAGCCGAACCAAACCAAACCAGGTCCCAAACTCCCCAACTTCCAAGCTGCTGGATTGATGAAATGCTCATCGTGAATTCGCAACAAACGTGCCTCTCAGAACGTGAACCGTCAACGCTGGACAGCTGTGTCTGACATAAACAGTACTATCGTCGAATATGCATTCATGAGCTGTCATTGACTTTTTCGACGCCGCTTGACGAGCTGTAGATGGTACCATCTTTGATCCGCCCGCCTGGCACAGTTCCGCTCCTGATGCCCCGCTGACAAGGGGAGCGAAGCGAAAAAGGAGATACCCAACCATCAACATCCCCTCGCGGACCCCGCGTACGCAAGCTCGACTCAAAAACACCGGTGATTCGGCAAAAAATAAAAATTACAAAAAAATAAAATAAAAATAAAAATAAAAACACCCGGGTGCTCGATGCGCAGCCGGTGTTCTTGTGTCCGTCAACACACCATTCTTTCCATAGAGTAGGCTTGAAGCCACCCGCCAGACTCGGGGGGCCGGGGAAATGGACGCGCCAGAAGCAGACGACGACATCAAGCTACAAAAGATCTCGACAGATCTGATTATCGACCTCGACCATGGCTTGAAGACAGCCCTACGCAAGGCAGACGGCAAGGGCGGGACTCAAGTGCGATCCCTTGTGCGCGCCAGAGAAATGTGGAAATCAATAATCGTGGTGCTGGACATGTTCCAGGAGCTTCCCCAGCTTCTGGACCCTCATCTGCCAGAATGGATTCCTCTCTTGGCGGAGTCGTACTTGGAATACGCACAAAAGAGGCACCGCGCCAGACAGGAAACGAAGCAGTCGAGTCTACTCTTCCCAGTGGATTATGCTATTTCAAGGATACTCTACGCATTTTGCAAAGTTCGGGGCGAGAAGGTCATTGTTCGGTTTCTCAATGTGGAAGCCAAATACCTCGAGCTTCTACTAGCTTCTATCGAAGAGGCCGAGGGGAGGACGGTAGAAAACCCAGCGGAAATGGCAGAGGGGCAACACGAAGCGGCGGCTTGGAAGTGGGAGCAGCGTTACGTGGTGCTGCTGTGGCTTTCGCATCTGCTCCTGGCCCCGTTTGATCTGTCGACGATATCAACGCTAGACATGGAAGACGCAAGCGTTCCCAGCGTGGAGGGATTCTCTTGGCCTTCGAACCTTCCGGGCATTACTACGCGAGTCTTGGTCCTGGCCATCAAGTACCTTTCATCGCCGGGCAAAGAAAAGGATGCGGCCAGGGCGTTGTTGGTGAGGGTAGCGATGCGCCGAGACATGCAGCAGCTCGGGGTACTGGATGCGCTGGTGAGATGGGCAATGGCCTCGCTCCGCCCGAGAAAGGACGCGCCTTTGAAGTCAGTGTATTTTTACCTGGGCATCCTCTCGTTTCTGGCCGGTGCCTTGAGATCAGCTGCCGAAACGCCAGACATGGATGTCTACCTTGCGCCCATTTTTCATTGCGTCTATGACATTACGCTTGCGGGGAATGACATGTCCAGGTCGATCATCAAACTGGCTGTGGCGAGGAAGATGATCCTGAAGGTGATACGGGCCGTCACAGTGTCCTTTTTGCGACAGCAGCAGCAGCAGCAGAGAACCACTTGGGCGAATAGTGAAATGGTGGAAACAGCTATTGGATACCTCCTCGACAGCATCTCCGACAACGACACGCCCGTGCGATTTTCGGCCAGCAAAGCTCTCAGCATCATCACGCTCAAGCTGGATCCCGGCATGGCTGCTCAAGTGGTGGAGGCAGTACTCGAGTCATTAAACAAGAACGTCTTGTGGACGAAACCAACACGCCAGGCCCAGGCGGACAAACCAACCCGCAACCTATCTTGCGTCAATAACCTGGAGTGGCACGGCCTGATTCTCACGCTTTCCCACTTGCTCTACAGACGGTCTCCTCCGGCGAATCAACTGTCGGACATTATCCATGCCTTACTTCTGGGCCTCTCCTTTGAGCAGCGCAGCACGACTGGCGGCAGTGTGGGAGCCAATGTGCGTGATGCGGCGTGCTTTGGTATATGGGCTCTCGCCCGGCGGTATACTACGCAAGAACTGCTCAGTGTGCCCACAACATCTGTATTTGCGGCAAAGGCGCACGCAGCAGCAAGCTCGATAGTCCAGGTCCTCGCGACCGAGCTGGTCGTCACGGCGTGTCTGGATTCTGCCGGAAATATCCGACGCGGCGCATCGGCGGCTCTGCAGGAACTTATCGGTCGTCATCCCGATACAGTGGAAAGAGGCATCGAGGTGGTCCAGACCGTGGACTATCACATGGTGGCGAGGCGTTCGAGGGCCGTGGAAGAGGTCGCCACAAGGGCGACTGTCCTGTCTGCGCAGTACGGCGAGGCTCTCATCGATGGCCTCTTGGAGTGGCGGGGGATTGGAGATGCAGGTGCCCAGTCGCGAAGAGTCGCGGGGGCGGCTTTTGGCACCCTGACAGCCGAGCTGGCCCTGTCGGACAAGGCGGACTCGGACTGCTGCTGCTGTTCTCGCTTTTCCTCCTCAATCCAGTTGGTCATGGGGCACCTCGCGTCTCTTGCCAAGCGGCAGGTCGAAGAACGGCACGGCTTGCTGCTGTGCTTTTCCTCTCTCCTGGACAGGATTGCCGAGTTTGCCCAGACACAGAGAGAACACGAGCACAACTCGCCCGCGCAACTGTCCTCTCTGGTGCAGCAGGCTTTGGCGTCTGTGACGGAGATTCTGCACGATTACCAGACGACGGAATACCGCCGGCCGGATTTGATAGCAGAGGGCGCCAGCCGTCTCGTCGTATCGACTCTCCCGATGCTTCAGATGGCATGCGTTGACAAGTCCAAGTCCAAGTCCTTGCCGTTGGACCCCGGGCGGATTTTGCTGTCGCCGTCTCGCGTGCGAGAATACATTGACATTCTAACTCGCCAACTCCGGGATTCGGCCACAAATGAAGCCGCGACGAGGCTGATGACGTCGCTCCAGTCTGTTGTTTCGAAGTGGCTGAGCAGGAACGAAGCAGAAATCGCAGAAGCTGCTTCTGCAGCCGCCCTCGTTCTCATGCTGTTCTCGGCACCGCAGATCCGAGAAGCTATCCTTGAGGAATGGGCCACGACTGTGAGCACCAGGCCCACGGCGAGAAGTGTCACGACTGGCCAGGGGTATTTTCACGCGTTGGCCATGGCACAGCCCATGGCCGAGCAGATGGAGCACGACGCCCATTCTGGGCACGACGCGGCATCTCAGGCGCTGCTCAACCGCTGGGCTCGCGATGGCGATGTCGATGTGCGCGTCACCATCATGCAGAGTCTTGTCCGCAGCAGTCTCTTACACGCCAGGGCCGGGCGGTTCCTGGCCTTGCTCGCGGATGGACTCAACGACTATACGATGAATGCCAGAGGCGATGTGGGCTCCCACGTCCGCGCTCAAGCCCTGCGCGCCGTGCGCAGTCTCTGGGTGAGCAGCGTCAGTTCCAGCTCCGAGGTGGATGCGGTGAAGGAGTCGTTGAGGAGGTTGTTCCCGTGCGCGCTGCGCCTGGCTGCTGAGAAACTAGACCGCGTGAGAGAAGAGGGACAGGCTGTTGTCGCCCTGGTGATGCCAGAAAGGTATGTCCACCACGAGGAGTCAAGGGATAAAGACTAATCTGGACGCCATCTCCCAGCGATGCCGAGTCTTTCCGGTCCCTCACCTTCTCCTCCAAAGCGTATTTTGCCGCTCTTCTCGGACTCGCCTCGTCAGGCTCCCTGTCAGGCTCCCTGTCAGGCCGCCTCGGCGAGCACGCGCCCCAAGACCAAGACCAAGACCAAGACCAGGCAGCCTTGATGGGCGAACTCATGTCGGGCCTCGTCAGCTCGGCCGACACAGGCAACGATGAGCTCGTCATGGCGAGCCGGGCCGCCCTCACGGATTTCTGCGACGCGTCTCCGCACAATTTGCATCTCGTGTGTCGTTCGCTCATGCACAATCTGCGCACGTTCCCCACAGAGGATCGGATTGCCGTGCCGACGCTCGAAATCATCGCCTTCCTCTTCCACGTGGGACTGTTTCAAGCCGCTCGGGACGTCAATCTCCGGCACCTGTGCCAGTTGACGCACAAGGCAGGATACAAGACGGGCAACGTCCGCAAAATCACGGCCTGCGCCAGGGTATACGGCGGGATAGCCAGTTCTCCCACGGCCACGGCGGAAGACGACGTCAGGGCCGGGATGGACGAAGCAAGGAGGAGACTCGGGGCGTTGATGTGCCATCCGTGGCCTCGAGTGAGGAGCGTGGCCGTCGACGAGATCTGGGGCGTGGGCGGTTTTTGCGACGGTCCGGGGCCGGCGAGGCTGACGGGTGTGGATTGGGGTGCTGCTGGGAGGGGGGAGATTCGGAAAGTGGTGCAGGCGCTGGGCATGGAGTAGCACGGGGGTGAAGCATGCTTGGAAGGAAGAGGAAGAGAAGGGGGCAGATGTATGTACAGATGTTTCGTCTTTTTGATTTCATCATATTCGATTCATGTATGTACATATCTTGAGTTGAGGGCTTGTGGATCGATGGACCAGTCCGTCGGGTACCTACCATCCTACCATGCGAGGTATGTGAGGTCTTGGCGTCCAAGATGGCTCAACTGCTCATCAATCATGGTGGAGGGCGTCCCATGACGGGTGCTTTCCACGTCGGCAGACGCCCTCGAGGGTCCCGTCATTCCATGCCGCGACAGGCCCGTCGGCAGGACCGCTTGTGTGTGTCTTGCCGAGTCCCTCACGTCTCACGCCTCACGTCTCACGTCTCGCGTCTCGCGTCTCACGTCTCGCGTCTCACGTCTCTGGGCGCGTTCGCCAAGATGGAGCCCCGACGAAGACGTCCGGTCTGGCGCAATCTGTGCAGACAAGCAGACGGGGTGGGTGGGTGGTGTGGTGGCACATGCCTGCGGTGCTGCAACATCCGTCCCTGCATCAAATGACTTCCATGATGGGCGGGCAAACTGCGCCCCGGACGGACCTCCAGCCACCCAGCGCATTTCCGTTCCAAGACGGCCGCAGGGGCTGACAAGGAGAAAGAGAGCGAGAGAGAGAAGGAGAAAAAGAAGAACAAGAGAAAATGGCGGGCATGCACGTGGTCGACGCCGCCCCAGGCAAAAGACAAGTCGACGGAGACGAAGTTCAGCCGTTCACCGCCATCAGGCCTCGAGCCTTTTTTTGTGTTTTCATGTTTTCCTGTTTGCTCCAATCTTGTCCCCGCTCTCCACACTGGTCTATTCAAGCCCAGGCCGTGGCGCTGGCAGCCGGCAAGTGCCTTGGACGGGGCTTGAGGCCTGGGCCCTCGATTCCAGCCACTGGCCGAGGAGCACAGACTCGACCCGACTCGACTCGACTCGATTCGACTCGACTCCATCACGGTCGGACAGGTGGAGTGGAGGCTCTGCCATTTACAATTCATTTCATGATTCTTGACAATTGTCACATTTCGTTCTGAATAGCCCGCCGGGGGGTGGGGGGTCCCCTTGTGCGGGTGGTTTGTGCGGGGTGGCAGGAGACGCACAATGGTTCCGGACGTCGGCGAATCAGCAGCGCGGCCAAGCCTCTTTTCCATTCTTCGCTCATCGCTCGGGAAATGGCTGGATTGCATTGGCTTCCGAGGCAACACGGGCCTGCGACGGCGCTGCGTTTTTTGCCCGGGTGCGTCGCCTCGGTCCTGAATGTGACGGCTGATGGGGGGGGACCCCTGATGGGAGGGGGAGAGCGGGACGGATATTGTCGTCGCGCGGCATTCATTGCTTCCTGCCATGGCGTTTGCCGCTTGCGATCCTCTGGCCTTTGTGGATGGGATGGGATGGGATGGGATGGGGATGGCGAGAGCCGTCAACGACGGAGATGCATGATGGATGGGATTTGAATGTGGCATTTGACCTCGGCTCTTTGGCTGCGCGGTCCCGGATAAAAACGAAGAGCAAGAAGGAAGCAAGCAAGGAAAGAAGGAAGGAAGCAACGTCAGAAAACAAAAAAATGTCCGCCTGACGGTTGTTTATGTCGGGGGGCCCTGGCACCCTGGCACCCTGGCACCCTGGCACCCTGGCACCCGGGCGTCCTGGGGCCTGCCGCCCCGCCCCGCCGCCGCCGCCGCCGCCGCCGCCTGCGTCAGCCAAGCGGTCGAGGGCTGCAGTCAGCAGTCGGCGCAGGCTGATTGGTCCCAGCCAGCCTGTTGTGCTGCGCATTGCTCTGGCCAGGCCCTGGCATTGGAACGACGGCAGTGGATTGGATGGCAGTGGGATGGCAGTGGGATGGCAGTGGACGGCAGTGGACGGCATTGGATGGCATTGGATGGCATAGCACGATAACGATCCGTCCATCGCGGCGCATGGCTGGCTGCGGCAATCGGCCCAGCGGTTCGCCTCCGCATCCAAGCACCGTAAGAGGTAGGTAAGTACCCACCTACTTACCTAAGTACTTACCTACCCAAGCCAAGTATAAGTATGTATGCACGTACTTGCATGTATACTTACTTGCCTGCATAAAGTACTTAAATAGGTAGGTACCTACTTACCTACGTACTTTATCTAGGTAGGTACTTGTCTTAAGTGCTTACTTACTCAAGTACCTACCTAGGTACCTAGGTACTTACTATCTACCAACTTATCTACCTACCTAGGTAGGTACCAACTTACCTACCTAGGTACCTACTTACCTCCTACTTTACTTTACCTACTAAGCATGTAATACCTCGTCATCTCCCAGATCCGCTTCTTCCACACTCCGTCCTCTCATGACTCCCGGCGGCCTGCGTCGCTCGTCCTCCTGGCCAGAAGTCTCCAGGCCGAGGCTTTTCAACTTGTCTCAAGGATGATCACGGCCGCCTGCCGACCTCGCCGACCTCGCCGACCTCGCCGCTCTTTGCCGTGTAGGACCAACTTCCTAGTCCACGCCCGCCCGACGGGCTGATGCGACATCAACACACCACCAGCCGACAACGACCAACGACCTGAACCATTCTAGCCACCCGTGTCTTTTCGCAAATCTCCCGCCCCTGGCACCTACTGGGCCCGACGGCAGGCTCCCGAGTCTGGCTCTGGACTCCCGAGTCCCCGAGTCCCCCCAGTCCCGACTCTCGAGTCCCGACTCTCGAGTCCCGAGTCCCGAGTCCTGGGCCCCCTTCCGCCCACATGATCGCGGACAACGTCGCGGACAACATCACCACAGCCAGCCAAAGAGATCAAGTCCTGGTGGAAGCGGCCTCGCCTCATCCTCGTCATCTCATCCTCGCTCGTCGAGCCCGTTTCCTGGCGCTCGGCGGGCGCGGAGCGACGCGGCACAACCAGCCATGTCGATTTATACGGAGCCTCCCGAGCTCCGCGCCTTTCGCCTCGACAAACCGACCCTCCTCGTCTGCTGGTGGGCCACGTCCTTTTGCAGTCTCATGATCTTGCTGCGCATCACCGGCCGCTTCATCAGAACAGAACGTCTTTTCATCGAGGACAAGGTCGCCGCCGTGGCTCTGATTCCCCTCAACCTGCGCATGGCGTGCGTTCATTATGTGCTGAAATACGGTACCAACAATGCCGATTTCACCGGCGTTCAGCTGACTGCCACGGAACTGCATCACAAGGCTCTCGCCAGCGGGCTTGTGCTGCTGAGCAGATTCTGCTATGCCGCCACGTATGTTGTCGTCTCGCATTCTGTCCCAAGCACTTGTATAACGTGGATAAAAAAAATAATAAATATAAAAAAAAATCAAAAAAAAAATCAAAATCAAAACATCAAAAAATCAACCCAAACCCTTTTTACGCAAAGCCGCGTCACAAACCGTCCTGACTCTTTCCCGTCCTGACTCTCTCTTCTTTTTCCGGCTCATCTAGTCTTTGGATCCTCAAGTTTTGTATCCTCGAATTTCTCAAGCGCTTAACTGATCTTACCTGGCAGCGATCCCATCGCACGGCATTGATCGCCATCCGATGGACTCTGGTGGCGACTTTTGTGGGCGTCACCGTCAGCAATCTGGCCGAATGCCACCCCTTCACTCACTATTGGCAGGTTCTGCCCGACCCAGGCGGCCAATGTCGACAAGCCTACGTCCAGCTCATCACCATGGCCTCGTGCAACATGCTCACGGACCTCTTACTCGTTATTTTCCCCATCCCCATCATCCTGCAAAGCCACATGACTGCGCGGAGAAAACTGCAGCTTGTCGCTCTCTTTTCTCTGAGCTTGGCCGTGGTTGGCATCACCATCTTTCGACTGCCACGTACCATCCACGCCCATGGACGTCAGCAGTATCGGTCGCTCTTGGCCTCGGTCGAGCTTCTCTTCGCCACCGCGGCTGCCAATGCCCTCGTCTTGGGCTCCTTTGTCCGAGATCGCGGCGTCAAGAAGCAAAAGTTTCGCCGCGGTTCCGCCGCCGAATCCTTGGACCGGTCCAGTAATCCCCGCAGAATGACGGTGCATCGACATTGGGGCAGCGATGAGGATCTCGTCAGGGGCGTCGGCCTCGGCGTTGATGTCCAACTCCGTGAGCGCCAGCTCAAAGGCCCTGATCTGGAAAGCCTCGCTCATGCGCCAAACGCAGTGCCTGGTCTGCGCCCAGATGTCAACTGGCAGGGCGTCCACCGCCATAGCCCAGCCGACGAGAGCGATGACTCCGTACTTGCTCACGACAGTCCGCCCGCCTCGGACCTTCACATCAGGAGGGGGGGGAGGGGCCTGTCCTTTCTCGACGTCGGCGGCTTGCTCGATGAATCCATCAAGGGCAGCAGCAGCAGCTACCGACGCGGAAGCTGTACGTCGTCATCATTGGAGCCAAACCCAAACCCAAACCCATCCAGCACCGCTCCGCCGCCGTCCGTGCCTGCCAGCACTAGCGGACTGCGACGTGGTTCGAGGGCCTTGCTGCAGGATTTGGGCGGTCTTTTAGCACCGCTCAACTCCCATGCGTCGTTGGCGAAATCCAGGCGCGGCACAGAGCTGCAGCCCATACCGCAGGCACACGAGGAACAGGCGCCCAAGTCTCGAAATGACATGATGCCAGAGCTCATGGACTTTGGTGGTCTTTTGAAGTGAAGGCTTCATGAAACTCTCTGGTTTCCTTGCTCCAATCAATGAGGCAGGCATAATTTGCTGGCGTCCATGGCCAACATACCTTGCCACGCTTCCTCTCTTCTTCTTCTTCTTCTTCTTCTTCTTCTTCTTCTTCTTCTTCTTCTTATTTTTTCTTTTGAAAAGCTGCATGTATCATGATGTGACGACTGGATAACCGGGCAATACCCCCAAGTCCCCACGATCAAGGGCCCTGGCCATTTTTCCTTTTTTGTCTTTTCCCAATGTTTTGTTTCAGCCAGGCTGCGTGCGGAAGGGATGCACACGGCGTCCTGGCTTCATTTACTCGTCTTCGGTCTAGCATATATCCAGGAGAGCCAAGTTTGTCTTTTTCTTTTCCGTACTGTTCTGTTCTTTCAAGCGCGGCGTTTCTCCCAATGCTCCCTTCAACCTGATTTTGCGCTCAAGTCTTGAATGATGTAGAGGGGGCCCTCGACGGGAACATGTGTACATTGTACCTAGCGTATATACGATTGGATCCTTTTGGGTAATACGAGTGATGCAAAGCACGTGCGATTATTGTGGATTGTAAATCCATGCGTATCTGACTTTGAAGGCGAGCTTTTCTCTCTCTCCCCCTAGCTTTTTTTTTTTTTTTCCTTTTTTTTCCCACTTCTTTTTCTCTGTCTTCCTTTCGTCCTTTTTCTTTTTATTTCATTGATTTTTTTTCCCCATATTTCAAGTACAACACAACTCACCACAGGCACAGCGCAAGGCACACGCTCCAGTCCGCGAGTGAAAAACAATAAGCCCAGGACCAATGCACGGCATATCGGCAAGTGCCGCTTTCGCAAATCAAGCAGGTTTTGACAAAGAGCTTGAAAACAACACAACAAAAAGAATAAACATAAAAAAGGTAGAGAAAATGATACAAAAACGCCGGTTTCATCTTTTCATTCCAAATGCCTCGTTGGTGGTGGCCAGCCCATCTTCCGTTTCTTGTATGCCGTGCCATGACCACGGAGAAGCCTAGTCCCCGCCCGCTCTTCCGTTTCCCGCCTTCGCCTTCGTCTTCGTCTTCGTCTTCTGCTCCTGCTTTCACACGCACAACCTGTAGCTGGCATACCGTCCCGCCGTCTCGCTGACACGGATAATCTTGACAACCTGGCCCCTCTTAAGGCCCAGGTACCGAGCCACGGGATCCTTTTGCAGAATCCGCGGCAGCTGCGTCTCCTTGAGGCGGTATCTCTTCAACAGCGCCGTCTTCTCCTCCCTCGACAGCAACACGTGGCGGGGCACGAGTTCGTGGTGCGTGATGTTGACGAGCAAATCATCCTCGAGGAAGCATTCAATCTTGGCCAGGTTCTCGACGCTGGCAAGGGACTTGCGTGCCGCGGGGGAGAGGGGCGCGTGCGTCACCATGATGCCCGTCTTGTAGTGGTTGGAGATGGTGTATTTTGCGAATTGCCGGATCTGGCCGACGCCGAATTGCTTGTCGGTGAGGAACTCGACCCAGATGGGGCCGCAGTCTGGGACGGGGTCTGGATTGGATTCCGTCGCGGGCGGGGTGTTTTTTCTGAGCATGGAGTCGCTGGGGCGAGCGGAGAATTGGAGCTTGGATCGTCTAGAGAGGGTTTTTTTTTTTTTTTTATTGGAAACGAGGTTAGGATGTTCCGAGGTTAGGATGCTCGACAGTGTTCATTTGTTCCACCTCCGTTGGCGGCCATGGAGAAATGTAGGAGTGCAGAGAGACATACATTACTGAGCCATCTGGATTGCAGTATTCGTTTCGGAAGCGGTCGAGGGAAATGTTGACTTCTTCGTCTGCCAGCTCGTACTCCTGCATGTAGACTGCTTTTAGTTGAAGGCCATGGTTTTCCTGGTCCGCCGCCATCTGCAGTCTTTGTCGCGGTCGATTCTCTCTTTCAATCTTATCTCCTTCTTCTGCTTCTTCTTCTTCTTCTTCTTCTTCTCAGTATGATCCTCCGCAGCTCAAACACGTACCCTGTCCGCAACCATTTCGTGCACCGTCCTCCATGCGCGCCAGAGCCTCACCACCTCCTTCGACTTGGCGTCGTTGGGCAAGTCATCCATGGCGATCGCGGGCGTGTGCTCTTTGTGTTATTTATCGCAGGCCAAATATGAAAAGGCCGTCGTCGTTTAGGAGGCCGCGAGTTATGGCGTAAAGGGAAATGCGTGGGGGACGTCCGGCCGAGGAAATGTTGATTCCGCGCTCTCAAACGTTGTCGGGAAAATTGGTCGTTCTTTTTTATTTTTATTTTTTTTTGTCAGCCTTGCAGGTTACTAAGTCAGTGACTATGTAGGTAGGCAAGTAGCTAGCTACCTGGTAGGTTAGTGGGGAGGTCGTTTGACTGGCCCGGCCGGTTTACGTGCGGCGCGGGCAACGTGAATGGATAGATTGGCAGACAAGTCATGTGATGCAGATCCACTAGGCCGGCGCTGTGGGAAGTGGGAAGTGGGAGTAGGAAGTAGCAGCCGTGTCCCTCGTTGTACGTGGGTCGAGGAGTTGACAGCATTATTCTCCTGGCGAGGCTTATGAGCAAAGGAGACGCTATGACGAACTGCTTACTAATGGATCCGTTCTTTAAATCAGAAGAGACCAATGTCAAAATAAAAAGAAAAAGGAATCCAAAGACTCCTTGTCTACATGCCGTGTACATACATACTTCGTCAACCAGCAAGAGCCAATAGCTGCTTGTGCCCGGGCGGTCGACGGAAAGTGTGGGGCAAGTTTCCAAGTTTCCACTTGGAACGTTAATGATGGAAACCTGGAACATGGAAAGAGACTCGAATCCACCTGCCTGAACCGGCTGGCACCGCTAGAGACGGCTGAAGAACAATTGTTAGATAAAGGGTTGTAGGGGCGTTGTTCTAGCTAAGTTCTCTGCTGATGCCCACTACATACAAATATAGCCCCAATTGGCTCCAACTATTACCTAAGCTAATCTCCCCTGTAACACGGCCCAAGCCACTGTCCAGGCACGCCACACTTTTTTCTTTGATTTTTTTTTCCCCCCCTAGACACCCAACCCAGTCAATCCACCCAGTCCCTTTTCTTTATCCACATATTAATCGTGATTTCTTCTGCCACCCCCCAAACCCTACCTAGTCCTGCCTTGGAACTGACCACGTCCTCTCCGCCTACCACTGATCGCGAGGAACCCTCCCCTCGACTCGGCTTCGTATCGGCCTCTTCACTCGGCATCTCTCTTCGGCAACCCCTTTGGCTCCGCAAGCACCATGGCCGAGACGACTGCATCTGCCAAGGCCTCGGCGGCCGACGCTCAGAATGCCCGACCTACACGTCCGGACGAGAAGGCCTTTAACGAGGCTCTCGTCAAGGCGGAGAAGGCTCACAAGGCTTCCATGGACCAATTGGTATGCTTGGAGTCACATTCATTGCTTTCTTCTTCCCTTTGTGCTGGAGCATGCGCTTTGCTCTCCCACAGTTGCCACGCGCCGTTGCTTATTCCTCCCGGAACACACACGGGGGAGAAGCCATCCGAGAGAGGGGAAGAGCATATGCAACACCAAAACCAAAACCCTTGACAACACATGTCTGTAAACCGACCGTGACTGACCAAAGGACATTCTTCACTGAGCAGAACGCCATCAAGGCCAAGATCGATCTCGCCTTGCCCAACAAGAATAAGGACCAGCCTAGCCCTGCCCAAAAGAGACGCCAGGAACTCATTGCCCAGGCCAACGAGATCCGTCAGAAGCAGGCCGGTGGCAAGAACGCTCGTACCGGCAAGCTCGACCAGATTAAGCGTCTTGACGAGCAGCTTCGCAGCCGTACCGCCGAGCAGAAGGCGGCCAAGGCCAAGGTCCCCTTTAAGAGTGTCGAGGACGTTGACCGCCGGATCGCCGAGCTCGACAAGCAGGTCAACTCGGGTTCCATGAAGCTTGTTGACGAGAAGAAGGCCCTGTCTGACATCTCCAGTCTGCGCAAGATGCGCAAGAACTTTGGCCAGTTTGACGACGCCCAAAAGCAGATTGACGAGCTCCGCGCCAAGATAAAGGAAATCAAGGACTCCATGGAGGATCCCGAGCAAAAGGCCCTGTCTGAAAAGTACAACAAGATCCAGGCCGAATTGGACGCCATCAAGGCCGAGCAGGACGAGGCCTACAAGGGCATTTCAAGCCTCCGTGACGAGCGATCCAAGCTGCAGGCCGAGCAGCAGCAGAAGTTCACCGCCATCCGCAAACTCAAAGACGACTACTACAGTCAGAAGAAGGCTTTCCAGGCCTACGAGCGCGAGGCCAAGGAAAAGGCTCGCGCTCGCCGCCAAGCCGAACAAGAGGCCTACATTCAGGGAAAGAAGAAGGCCGAGGCCGAAAAGAAGCTCGCCGAGGCCAGCGAGCCGGCCTATTTGGAGGAGATTCGCCGCGCCAACAGCCTCCTGAGGTTCCTTGACCCCACTCACAAGGTCGAGAAGGGACCGCTCATGGCCGACACCGGCCTCGGAGCCCAGGCCCAGCGCACCGTCGATGGTGCTGCCCTCAAGGGCACCAAACTCGTCCGCAAGGAGGAACGCGACGAGGAATACGCGCCCGCCGTCAAGAAGGGCAAGAAGGGCAAGAAGAATTCCGCTGGTTCTTCAGCCGCCAAGTTCTTCAACTGCCCTCCTGCTGTCGTGCAGGATTGCGCCTTCATTGGCATCGATCCCCCCATGAGCAGCTCCGACGTCCCTGACGTTATTGAAAAAGTCAAGGCCAAGCTCGATCATTGGAAGAATGATCAAGAGGCTCAGACCCAACGCGTAAGTCGTTCTTTGGTGTTGACCTTTATTGTTCCTACAACAACATACTAGCAAGGACGTTAAGCACTCGCGCCAAAAAAAAAAATGAAATGAAAACAAGAACAAGAACAAAGACAAAAGACAAAAGACAAAAGAACGAGTATTCTTAGCTAGATGGCTAACAAATATGCGCAGAACATCGAGAAAGCCAAGAAGGAGCTTGAAAAGGCCGAAGCCAACGGCACCAACGGCACCAATGGTACCAACGGTACCAACGGCGATAAAGTTGCCGAAATCACCGAGGGTGTCAAGGAAGTTTCCGTCGCCGACAAGCAGGAATCATAGAATTCTCGCTCAGCTGTCCGAGGCGCTCAAGTCACTCGTCTTCTCAACTCCCTCCTCTGACAGATTCTCACCACCAGAAAACGGAGTATGCATTCAAAAGTAGATTCATTATGAGCATCATTACCCTTATCTATTCTTGTCCGCTCCACGTCTTATTTACATGCTACTTTCTTGCGCTTCAGCCCTTCGTCTTTCTGTCCCAAGAGTGGCGAAAATGCTTCAAGTACGCACATACGGGGAATTAAAAAAAACTATACTACATTATTCGCCATTTTGTCCAGTTCAACTAAAGGAAATAGTTGTATGAGATAATTCATCCACCTAATGTGGGCAAAAGGGCTCCCCCCCCTTTTTTTTTTCCTTTTTGTTCGCTATTTCTCGGAATTTCACTAAATTAAGAAGAAAGAAAAATGTGTACGAAAGAAAGTATGAAAAAAAGGGGCTCAGTACAGGCACTGCAAGGCATAGCCAAAAAAAAAAAAAAGCAGAGCGAGAAAAGAGGTTTCTCGTGAGGAATGGTTTCGTTTTACCCCGGTCTCCCTTTTCATCTCATCTCTTCTTTTCTTTCCCATCTTTCCTTGTGTCATCTTTTGTGTTGATGATCTGGCGCGCCGGTGTGTGTCTCGTGTCGTGTCTTGTTGCTAGCGTACAGAATTAGGCGGGGGGTCCGGACGATGGGAGACTTTTTTTTTTTGGCCCTCTCTCCGTTTCCCTTTCTTCCTCTTTTCTTTTTCTTTTTTTCTTGTTGGAAAGAGAAAAGTCAACTTGGGTCTGTCAAATGGCTGTGTTTCATCGTGACTGCTGATTCCATGTGTGCTCATGAACTGGCACTCATGCCCTACCCCTACCACTCACAACATCCATGTAGATCAAACACAGACAATTGGATTCAATAGTGACGCATTGAGCAGGTGTTTGATGAGCATCTTGGCCCCGGTTACTTAGTTTACAACGTAAAATTCGTAATATCTACCCTACCAGTCTAGACCCTCGGCGCCCTGGTTGCATCTAAACATTGGTTCGTCCGCCTTCAAATGACAAATTCGATCCTCATCACTGCTTCTTCCCCATTTTCGTAAAATGAACAAAATGAACACCATGAACCTGGCTGGGTTAATGATGGAAACTTGAACCCATAAATGTCTTTCTATTCCAATTTCCACTCGACAGCTTGAATATCTCCTCTTCTGCCCCTTTGACCCAAACGGGACTGAATGCAATTTGCACGCCGTGAGCGGCCGTCTTTGCTTGCCGTCCATTAGGAAGGCCGAGATGTAAATACAAGAGATGACGTGGCACATGAAGAAAGAAGCGCTGCGGTAAGAATGTGTCGTCGTGAAGGCTGTGCCAGATTCTCATCAAATGGTGTCGTCATGTTCGTAATTGCGTCCGAGAATATACAGAGATTGCGTTAGCCCCTGCAATCGTAGCACGTTCCTGTTGGTGACAAGAACAAGACCATCTGCTGTCCATCACGTATAAGCTCCGTAGTATGGGGCGGAGTGTGGTGGCATCCGTGATGCGGCTGGTCGGCGTCCCGGGGGTAGTGAGCCACGACGTTCTATGGTGGTTTCTCGACCAGAAAACGGTGATTGTGCCGAAAATGGTGCAGGGGCAAGGGCTGGCTGTGCTCGCCGCTCACTACCGCTGCCGCTGCCACTGGCGCTACCCTCGATACTTCGCCGGTTTGCTTTCCGTTGTCCATTCAAGGCGCTCAAAGGTGGGTCTTTGACAGCAGGTTCATGATCTCCCGGCAGGGTCATCTCGACGAGACTAAAGAAGTACTCAAGAACCTCGGGGTAGCGCTGGACGCTGGCTTGCCAGTCTTCGTCGATGCCTCGTTTGAGGGCGGCTTGAGCGTCGGCTATCTCGTTGGGATGAGGAGGTGCATTGTAGTGATAGAAGGCATGAGCAGTGATCTGATCCAGGTGGGTCGAGTGAGCGTTCTTCCGTCTCTCAGCAAGGAGGCGGAAATATTCCAAGACGTAGTCTTGGGCGTGTCCGCGAACCCAAGCTCTGATTCTCTACATGTTAGTTGGTGTGATGCGGGGCCGAAGACTGGCATGACGGCTCGAGGAATGGGAGCACGGCGATGCAGCAGCCGTCGTCAGGTTGAGGGGTTTTCAGGATTCTTCACCTTATGTCATTGTACACAGATCGCATCATGCGGTCTTCGGCCTGTCGGATTGCCATTTCGAGGCCCCTGGCTTCGCACTCGCAGGCCAGGTTTGCCGGAGCATGACAAATTGCACAATTGGGGTCCATGGAAATATAACCCTTGGGGGCTTTGGACGACAGGGCTCTGGATCCCATATTAGTGATGAAGGAGTGCGACGTCGGATGTGTTGCTTGACAAGAATTCAGCGTCGTCTTGGCCACATGGCAAAGCGCAGTCGAAAGAGCTAGTCGGATGTAGAAGCTTCTAGGAGTGCCACAAAATACGCCCGCGCCCGCGTCCGCGTCGACGACAGCCAGACCTTGTCTCAGCAAACCGACTGCCCCCTTAAGTGCACCTCAGCAGAGCAGGTACGTGTACCAAGGCAGATGGCGTCAAAGATTGGAACCCAATGGGTTGAGCGGACTGCTGGGGACGGCCCGCAAGGGAGGCCCGGGGGGGGGGGGGGGGGGGGGGACAGGTATCTTCTGTTGTTGTCCGAGCAGGTAGAGCTGGGTTCAAGATTCGGGACTCGTTACAGGGGAAGGAGGGGAAGCTGTTGATAGAAGTCGATAGCCGTCGATGACTGGTGATTGCTGCCGATTGCTGTCGATATCCGTCGATATCTGTCGACCACGCCAGGGAGGCCGCATAAAGTTTGATGCGCAGGGTCGGCCCTCTTTCGAGACAGGGACAAGAAAAAGAATCAAAAATCAACACCAAGACTTACTCGAAGCACGTGCAGGTGGGCGGGAGTCGCACAACCAATCCAAGCTCGGGCGGACGGGATCGAAACCAACCAGACGAGCAAACAGAAGGGTCTGGTCAGATCATGGACGGGCTGGCAGACTGGAGATATCAAAGTGGCTGGCGCCGTGTCCCAATGGGTACATGTAGAAGCTGGAGTCTTGTTTGGTCTGGTGCCTGGTGCCAGGCCGCTTGGTCTCGCCCGGGGCGGCGTGGAGCGGCCTAGAGCGGGATCTTGTGGGGCGGACAGGGCGGGCAGGGCGGGCAGGGCGGGCAGGGCGGACGGGCACGACAGATGAATTGTCGCGTCTCGATACTGGATGGAGGGGCGGCAAGCGGGTGGGAGGTGAGGTAGGTACCTAGGTAGGTGCCTTGATACCCAAGGCAAGGCAAGTGCTACCGTGCTGTACTGGGTAGGCCGAGAACAGAAATGCAGCGCAGGGTTGGAAAGAGCGGTCGACAACACGAATAGACGAATGCATGGATGGATGGCTCCTGCCACCTCAGACCAGCCCGTGCGTGAATCGCTCCTGCCAACTTCCGAGAGTGGTCTCGAGACTCGAGCTGATGTTGCTCTGGTACCTGAGCACCTCACCTCGGTCACTGCCCACCGCGCAGTGGTGCCACGTCTCGCTCATCAGCCAGTCTGGCGTCGTCGACAACCAACAGTGCTCAATGCTCATCCATCCAGACTCCATCGCTCAATGATTCATCTTGATTTCTCCCGCCACGTTCCGACTCCTCTGCCCAAAACGTATGGACCAGACGCCCAACCCTTGGCTTTTCAGCTTTCAGCCCAACCCCGTCGTCAGGACGCAGCAGGAGCACTTCTCTGCTCACCAACACCAGCCAGCTGGAAATCATCCCATTTCATCCCATTCTATCCCATTCTATCCCATCCTATCCCATCCCGAGAACGACATCGAGACCGACCGAGACCAATCCGGCAGCCCAGGGCATGACAGCGCAGAAGGTCGGAGCCAGAGGAGCAGAGGATGCCCAACTCCACTCCAGACCCGAGGGTTGGCAGGGTTGGCAGGGTTGGCCCGCTCGGCTCTGAGATTCTCGACAAATAAGCCGATGGACCAAGCAGGAAAATAACTGGGTCTTCTTGAACTCGGCACTAGACCGGCAGTCTCATTCTTTTCCGGCATCAAACCATGCGACCGCAGTATCGACAGACATTGTCGACCTGCACGGCAAACCACCTTCTGATTTGTTGTTAAAGACTGCCGCCGCCCCTTGCTTGTCTTCGCCGACATTGTAAACAACTGTCGTGCAGCAGCACCACTCCTGGGCCAAATCCAAGCTCCATGCCACTGCTGCGGTCAGTGGCAAGCCGCCCACGAATATCTCGAGTGGCCGCCGTTGTCACTGCAGTGACGGCACATTCAGGATGCTGCTTCAGCTCTACCAACCCATCCTCCAATGGCCTGCCCGAATCCCGCTTGAATCCCGGACCCGACGACTACGCTCTACCCAACTTTGCAGACAAAGCCGACCTCACCCTTTATGCCGGCCGCGGCGGCAACGGCTGCGTGTCGTTCTTGCGAGAAGCTTTCCTTCCCGACGGCCCGCCCAACGGCGGTGACGGCGGTGCAGGAGGAAACGTGTACATTCAAGCTGCTCATGGCGAAACATCGCTACACAAGCTGGCCAGGCGACGCTTCATCCGCGCCGGACGCGGCAAGCACGGCCAAGGAAGTGCAAAGGGCGGCGCCCGTGGTGAAGACGTCGTCATCACCGTACCTGTGGGCACGATTGTGCGAGAGCTGCATAGGCAGGACCCTGCAGCCGAAGAAGCCATGCGCATCAGAGCGTACATGGCGCTTCAGAAGCAGAAACGTAAAGACCAAATGCTACTCGACGACGAAAAGCGGCGGAATCCGGGCGAGGAGCAAGACAACGAGCGAGATTTCATGGATAGAAAAGGCCGTCCGAAGCTCGCTCCTCGGCAACAGCATGACGATGCAGAGCTGGAAACCGACGATCCATCGCGGCAAAAATGGCTCCTGTACCCAGGACTGTCCAAGTCGGAGATGAGGAGCACATCGTTTCCACGCCTGCCTCGACGTCATCCGCTTCTCCATCAGCCGCCACCGCCAATCTACCTTGACCTGTCGCGCCCGACTCCTCAACCTATCCTTCTTGCCGTGGGAGGCATCGGCGGACTCGGCAATCCCCATTTCACCTCGCGAGAACATCCTAGACCAATATTCGCCACAAAGGGCGAAGACGCTGTGTCCATCAAGGTTGCTCTCGAGCTGAAGCTCCTCGCCGACGTGGGCCTCGTTGGTCTCCCCAACGCAGGCAAGAGTACCTTGCTGCGTGCCCTGACGAATAGCCGCACCAGAGTGGGCAGCTGGGCATTCACGACGCTACAGCCAAACATTGGCACCGTTGTGCTGGATAAATACGCCGGCCAGCCTACCATGATCCGACGAAATCGCAGACCCGGCGCGCCCCTGGATACCGCCCTCGACACCTCTGCAGAAACTCACGTCGATCCCAGAACGAGATTTACCGTCGCCGACATCCCCGGTCTCATTGAGGGTGCTCATCTCGACCGCGGTCTCGGCATTGCCTTTCTCCGCCACGTCGAGCGCGCCGGTGTGCTAGCCTTCGTCATCGACTTATCCGCCGGCAATGCCGTGACGGCCCTCAATGCTCTCTGGCGCGAAGTTAGTCTCTACGCGCAGATGCGTGACGAAGAAGAACGCGATCGCGAGCTCCAGTCTCGTATTGAATGGGACTCTGCTACCATGGACACCTCTACTCGTGGCGGCCCCATCAACCTCACCAACGCCGCCGAGTACGCTAGTCCCGCGCCCTATGCAGAAGATGATTCCCGGTCGGGGATGCACATTACAGGCAAGCCCTGGTTTGTGGTGGCTACCAAGGGGGATCTACCCGACACGGAGGCCAACTTTCACGAACTGAAGACGTACCTGGACGGGATCACGACCGGCAAGCTGAGGCATCCAAGCGGTGTGGACGGCGCGTGGACGCATAGGTGTATGGCTATTCCCGTGAGTGCCATTCACGGCCAGGGCGTTGACAGAATTGTGCACTGGACGGTGGGGCTGCTGGATGAGTGAGCGAGTCGGAGTGGGCTGGCTATGATGGGTATGGGGGTTTTGTGTTTACTTTGCTTTTTCTTTGAAAAAGAAAGAAAGAAAGAGATCAGAAGGGATGTTGCTGCACAGGAAATGTTCGTGTCCCGTCTGTAAACTTACTCTTGCCACCTGTATTTTATCGATATTCTTTTTCCCTGGTCTCGTCACATATTCCTCGCTGAATAGACACGAAACTGCGCGAATTCACACATGCACCCGTGTTGAATACACAAACATGTGTATGTGTATATATGTTGTATTCCCTGAATACTTGCATAGACATATTCACCAACTGAAACGACGGCGACCATGTTCTAAACCCAAGTAACATGCTACTAGAAAAAGAAAAGAAAATCGAAAAGGAAAAACCAAAAAATAAAAAAAAATAAAAAAAAATCATATTCCATGTAAGCAGACATGACCCAGCCTTTCCTAATGCCCTGTTTTAACTTGATCACCTTTTTTTTTAAAAAAAAAAATAAAAAAATAAACAAGATAAATAAATAACCATGCAAATCCCTGTCCCATTTAGGTACATGCTCGATACAAAACCGCCGCTTGACTCCCCAGCGGATGGGACTAGGCCTCATCTGGGGACGGGAGATCCTCCACGTCCATGGTGTTGACCTCGACGGCCTCGGCCGGGGGACCCGTGTGCGTCTCCTTTTCGTGCTGCTCCTTGGTCTGGTCCTTTTGTTTGTTGAGCGTGTTGTTGATCAGCGGGGTGGTGTCGTTGAAGACGCGGAGGAGCATGGCCGCGCGGTCCTCCTTGGGGAGCATCAGGTTGAGCGAATGGATGCTCTTCCAGAGGGGCAGGGCCATCTTTTCCGTGAAGTCGGGGTCCTGGGCGTGGGGGTCGGGCTCGATGCGCAGGACGCAGCACCCCATGCCCACGTCGCGGACGCGCGGGCCGATCTCGTCAAAGTTGTTCCATTCGTCGCCCGAGATGCGCGGGAACATTTCGATGAGCAGGCGGCGGAGCGTCTCCTTTTTGCGGAGGCGCACGACGCGGGCTTCGCCGACGTAGCCCTGCACGATGGGCAGGCCCTCGGACTGGATGCGCCAGCGGCAGACGTCGGCCGAGGGCGCGTCTTGCTTCATGTACATGCGCACGCCGCCGTGGACGAAGCGCACGCCGCGGCCCTCGTTTTCGGTCAGGATGTCGCGGATGAGGGCTGTGGTGTAGTAGATGGCCTTGGCGGGCTCGCCGAGCTCGTTGCGCACCATGTAGCGGTTGTCGGGGAAGCGGGGCGAGAGGTTGTAGAACTGCTTGATGTTGACGATGACGGGGTGCGAGGGGTCGAGATACTTGAAGGGCTCTTCGGGAGGACCAGACTTCTTGGGCTTGGTCGCTGCCGAGTTGGCGGCGGCGGCGGCAGTCTGGATGAGCGGTGCGGGAGTGGCGGCGGCAGAGGCGGCGGCAGAGGCGGAGGCAGCCTCGTCAGTCTTGGCCTTCTTGGCGGCATGTTGCTCCTCGGCATCGCCATGGCCATCATCATCCTCTTCCAGGGCTCGCTTGTTGGCGTCGGTGGCGGCTTCGGAAACATCACGGGCGTGCTCTCCATTAGTCTTGGCCTCGGCCCCGGCTCCGGCCCCGGCTTCGGCTTCGGCTTTGGCTTCGGCTTCGGCTTCGGCGGCAGCGGTCGACGCCGCGCGGGCGGCTGCGTTGGCAGTTGCGGCGGCCGTCTTGGGCGCATTCTCATTCCTGGCCTTGAAGTCCGTCTTCTTTTCCAGCACGGCGATGAAGAAGCCGCCGGTGTCCTGTAGATGAGGATAGACGCGCATGCAGCGCTCCAGGGGAAGATCGTAGCAGTCGGTGCCTGGGAGCTTGGGGAACATGCTCTGGGAGACACGCCCGGGAACCACACCCTCGTTCTCCTCCCGAGCAAACTTGTCGACCTCTTCCCATGTGTCCCAGATGCGGTGAGCCTTGTCCATAATCTTCCACTCTCGCATGCCGGGCCTTCTGATCAGATTGGGCAGCTGGTCGCTGCAGTCGACAATCTCGACGTTGCCGGCGCCTCCGCATCGTTCAATGGCCGACGCAACGACCGACTCGTTCTCGACGGGGTTCATGCTGCACGTTGAGTAGACGACCCTGCCGCCGACCTTGAGCAGCTGGAGCGCCCGGACGAGGATTCGGATTTGCGTCGCGTGCAGGCCCAGAGCATTGCCGGGCTGCCAGTCCTTCCAGAGATTGGCGTTCTTTCGAAGGGTGCCATCACCGGAGCATGGGACGTCGGCCAAGATGCGGTCGAATTTGAGATAGGTTGGCTTCGCGCTGGGGTCGGTCGAGGGGAGCTTGAGGGATGGGAACTGCGTGGCGTCGTGGTTGGTCACAATCAGATTGGGCGACGAGAGACGCTTGAGCTGATGCACCAGCATGTGTCCACGCTTGTAATCCGAGTCGTTTGCGATCAGCAGGCCCGTGGCGCGGCCTTGGTCGGAAGGGTCCGCTTCCAAATCGGCATCAATCTCGTCCTGCGTCTCGTCTCCGAGATCCAAGCCATCTTCCTTGGCAAACTTGCGAAGCACCTTGCGCACGCGAGCTTCCTCGCCCTGGTGGATCATCTCGATGAGCTGCGCCGACTTGCTCCCGGGCGCAGCGCACATGTCCAGCACCACCATTCCAGGCCGCAAATCCATCAGGCAAGGCGGAATCATGCTCACCACTTCCTGCCTGCTGATGTTGCCAACCGTCGTCTCCGAGACGAGAAATTTCTGGAAAGCGGAGAAGGGGGGGAACTTGCGCACAACGTTCTTGGGCGTCGTCATCCACCAAGCAAGCTCGTCCGGGTACCAAGCCACGGGCTTTGGAGCCTCCACAGGTCGTCCATCATGATGCTCGATCTTGGATATCTCTGGGATGTAGCGTGTCTGGAGGAGTCGCTTGACCGAGAGGGCATGGCTGGACAACAGAACGGACATTAGCACGCCGGAGCGCCAGCAGCGACAGGAACTGAACTTGACGAGGAAGAGGACGAGGACGAGGACGAGGACGAGGACGAGGACAAGCGAGGACGAGGAGAAAGGAAAAAGGATGACGAGGTTGGTGATTTTGCCGAGGTAGAGCATCAGACGCACCCTCGAGATCCGGTGAACCGAAAGCTGTTTGGCAGCTCTCGTCTCAGGAATTCCCAGTACTGCTGCTTCTCCTCCTCGGGAAGCTGAAGCAGCGAGTCGTAGTAGTTCTCGAGCTTCTCGTTGTTCTTGTCAAAGGGAGCATAATCACGCCACCCGCCGCCGTTGGCAGTCGACGAATTTCCGCGACCGCCGCCGCCGCCGCCACGTCGACCTTTGCCCTGCACGTCCAACAAGCAAAAACGTTTAGCATATATTCCCAAAGGCGGTAGCAATCCAATCGACGCCGTGACCAACTCACCCTGAAGCTTTTCTTGCCCATTTTTTTGCGGATTGCCAATGGGTGTTTCGTGTGGGAGCTGTCTGGTCGGCAAGATTTCCACCAGCAGCAGCACAGAGCGAAAACAGGCACCGGGCTGGGAAAGGTGGGAAAAAAAAAAAAAAAAAAAAACTGGAGTTGGCCAGCTGCAAGGCGGGACCCGCCGGCCCAGACGCCGCCGACAGCTGACAGCTGACAGCCGACAGACGGCGGCAGTTGACGTCTCCACACTGTGCACTGTGCACTGTGAAGACTGTGCTACGGGAGAAACCAACCAGTCCAGACATCCGTCAATGGATGGAAAAAAGGACAACCACACCACTGCACCCTGCTTGCGTGGACAAGGCTGCGGCTCACACATCATCTCCATCTTGTATATCCTGTAATGTATAAATGACATCTATGTACGAGGATTGCGTAGGAAACTGACCACGCCGCTACAGTAGCCCACCAGATTATCCAACCGATTGCACTCCAACACTTGCTCCGACTTCCATTGCTCCAATGCGCCCAGCAACATGTCGTTCTCCATGACAATATCAAAGTGCAGACGTAGAAATACCGTCATCCATGCTTGGGTCAATTCGTAGTCCTTTCGCGCGCGCAGCTGGGCCGTCAGAGCCAGGATAAAGTGAAGCAATTCATTCACCTGCCCGTCTCCGTCCCCCATGGAAAGCGAACGCAGCTCCAAATCGGCACTCGATGGGGACAAGGACTTGAGATGTTCGATAAACTTGCCATCTGTGTTGGCGGTTAGCACTTTGAAAAGAAAAAAGAAAAACACATCGTGGAAATAGCAAAAGGGAAACGCCACGTACAGTCATTAGCTTCCGCTCCTTGACGCAACTTGGACGAAAAGTGTTCCTCAAAACGAGCCTTGTCGAGCCTGCTAATTCTGGATTTCGATTCGTCCTCTTTGCTGACGGCAACGGCCTCATGACCAGGCACTTTGGCACCAGGCGTCGAAGGAAGGAAGAAGGGGGCTTTTTCGGGGAGCTTGGGCGCTTCCTTCGGCTTGTTCCTTTCCTTGATCAGATCAAGATGCAGCAAGGTCTGCCATCGGCTTTTCGGCACCAAACTTAGTGTTGTCAGGTCTGCGCTGAGTTGGTCAACAGTCGGCGCAATTGTTGCATCGTCCACTTCCTCCTTGTCGTCCTCGTACGCGCCTTCTAACAGGCCCTGATTGCCTTCTCCGGAAACTGTTGGCGCAGACACTTGCCCGATTTCTTTCTCCGAGATCTGCCTGGTTGGCACGTGCTTGAAGAGAGATTTGTTGGTCCAGATGGCAACGCCCGGCTCGGACTCTATTGTCGCAGCTAGGTATTCGCCCGTGACAGACATGTCGAGAGCGGTGCACGGCTTTTCTAAGCGGATGGCGTCTATAAGATGACTGGTGGGTAGATCCCACACCCGGACAACGTGGTCATTGGATGCCGCAATCACCCATCGTCCGTCGTGGGAGAAACAGATGTCGTTGATGGAATCCGACGGGCCCCAGAATTCACGAATCGTCTTCTTCGTCTCCATGTCGACAATCCGTATCGACAAGTCGTCGCATGCAAAGGCCAGTAAATTGCTGGCTGCGTGATACCTGCAAGACGTAGCATGTGTCATGGGAGCCCAGTCGAGCTGCTCAAGAAGCGTTCCGCTAAGGAAATCCCAGAATTTGATCTTGCCGTCTGCCGAGCACGAGACTACGGTTTTGTTCATGGCGTCAACAACCAAGCCCGTTACCGCTTTTGTATGACGACCGGTTCCTGGCAAGAACTTTTGCTCGTTGCTGGCTTGAAGCTGAGCAACATCATCCGCCTGTCTGAGCTGCTGGAGCCGCACTTGTCGAGCCTGCGAGGGTGTCAATTTCGATGGGAACCGTTGCCGATGGAGACCTGATTGAAGATTAAACATGTCGATTCCTCCGCCTTCAGAGCCCACGACTGCAAATGTTCCACAAGGGCTCATAGCCACAATGGACACACTGGTGCCGTCTCCAGTCGGAAAAGCCCATCGTCCCGCTCGCTTTCGACCCCAGAACCATGTACGGGCGTGAGCGTCACCCTTGTGCGCAGTCACAACGCTCTCCCATCCCGTCATGCCACTGATTTCTGCATCCACCTTCTTCTTGCTTTCACTGTGGCCCTTCTGCCAGATGGGCTGGTTTCCTGGTATCGCGCCGATGCCGCCATCTCTGTTCAGGGACATGGCAATGCTTGTAATTTCGGGAGCCTTTAGGTCCTCCAGCATTGTTGTGGGCCCATGAGCGAGAGCATTGGATGACAGGATGCCCACTTTCTTGGCCTTTTTGCGCAACTGTCCTTGACTTAATTCAGTGCTCTGGCCATCGCGTCGCAAACTCCACCCCCACAGACTTCTGTCCCGCCCGCCGCTGAGAAGCCATTTGTTCCCCCCTTCAGAACCATCAAAGTCCGTGGGTAAGAAACGGAGACAGTTGACGGGTCCGGCGTGACCACTGCGTGAATGAAGAACTCGCGGAATGGGAGAGAACGGAGTCGTGTCGAAAATCCATGTTTTCAACGAGTTGTCGAGACCACTTGACACAACCACTGGCTGGCCGACCAAGAACTCGATTCTGCTGATGCCTCCGCCGACGTTCTTGCCATCACGTGAAGGTGGGTTATGCGCGCTTCGTAGAACTCCCATGACCCGGCCACCTTTATTCAGGTCCCAGAATGTGACGTCTCCAGTGGCTTGACTGGCGGTAGCCATGACGCCATCCTTCCTACCATCATGACCGGCACCCATGCCATCGGTTCGGAAAGAAATGGAATTGACGGGCGCATCAGGACTTCCGGCCTCAAGCTCAAGCACGGGCTTGTCGGCGAGAACGTTGACAATGACTAACGTGCCGGAGGAGTAGGCGATTGCCATCAGGGACAAGGCTGTAGTGGGTTCCATGCAGGTGACGGAGCCATATGCTGGATTCGGAGGAAGAATGGTGTAAATCAGTTTTCCGGTGCTTACGTTCCAAATCTCGACCCATCCATCCTTGCGGCCAACAAAGATCTTGTTTAAAAACGTCGGCATGCTAATGACGCCGCCAGTGATGTGGTTTCCTCCGTTTTTGGCGGCCATGGTCTGAATTGTCGTGTAATGCTCCAGAGTTTTTGTCTTGAAGATCTCGATTCTCGTTGTCGCGCAGGCCACTATCCAGGATCCAAAGATGAAGATTTTTTGGATGGGCTCCGTGAGATCGGCCGGCAGCTCCAGCTGTTGCACTTTCTTGCCCCTCTGGAAGACCCAAAACCCTTGCGTCTCCCCATCGGAACCGTTTCCCCAAGCTGCAAAGACTTTCTCTTTCCACGCAAAAGTGGCGGTGATGCAGGCGGGAGTTTGAGGTCGAGTCACAAAGACAAGATTAAGACCGCGGCGCAAGTCATACGTTTGAAGAGCTTTTCCCACGGAAGTTGTGATTTGGAACGTCGTTTTGCCAAGAGGAATGGCCGTGAAGGGGACACTTGTGGAGGAAACCAGTCCTACCGTCTAGACGTCGCTTATGAGTCAGCCAAGTGGTGAAAAAAAGAAGAAGAACAAATGTATCAGGTAGTGGGAGTGTGGGCATACTCTGAACGGAGCAAAGATACGGGATGCGTTTGAGGCTTCACCGGCAGTGGCTACTACCGATGAAACCTTTTGGCGCTTCGCCAGTGGCGCGTCTGATTTCGAGTGCGGCATCGCTTGCTGGCGGGCGGTGAATTGCTTTCAAGCCGCCCTCGAGACTCTGTCTGTCTCTGTGGTCTGGTTATGGTGGCACGCACATGGCCACAAAGCCAGCATCGGAGGTTGTTTGCAGAAAAATTTGGGCGGTGAGGCGGACGGAGTGGAATTCTGCCAGTGTGCCAGTGTGCCAGTGTGCCAGTGTGCCAGTGCCAGCCTGCCAGGGGCTATTGGTTCGTCAATTGGGTTTGCGTCAAGCGGGCCCTGCCAAGGTGCGGCAGGCCAAACGATGGAGGCGATGACCGGCCAACGGGTCCGGCTCGGTGGCTCGGTGGCTCGGTGGCTCGGTGGCTCGTGACTCGTGACTCGTGACTCGTTACTCGATTGAGAAGCCGCCAGGCACCAAGACGCGTGCATCTTGGTGCCAAGTACTGTATGTAGGTACATAGGTACTATAGCTATAGGTAGGCACTTAAGTACAGTGGTCGTGCCTGCGAGGGACAGACATTGGGGCCCCGTAGCAGCCGTTCCCGTGTTCCTGTCCAGTCTGGTCCAATCTGGTCTGGCCAGGTCCCTGTGCTGCTCCATGTCTCATGTCAACTTTCCAGCATGTCTCATCCGTCTCTAGTATCACAGAATTCAGCACACGTGCAGGACCGTCAACGACTCAGTCACCAGACCGTTCCGTGCTCCTTTACCAGTTGACCATCCAGCACGAGTCTTCGGGATCGACGCGCCTCGCCACCGGCCTGCACCGCATCGTGAGATCCGTCACCTAGGTACCTACCTACTTACCTACCTAGGTACCTGGAATCTACCTACCTACCTACCTACCTAGGTACTTACCTAAGTCTTAAGGCACTGGTAGGTACCTGCCCTCTAGGGACTAAATACTTAGGTACGTTAAGTACCTACTTACTATCTGGATACTATACTTAAGTACCTACCTAAGAAGTAGGTAGGCGCCTGCCAGCTGTAGTCGGGCCTGTAAAACCGACCGTCTGCGTTCGCTCCTTCCCGCTCCCATGTTCTGTTTGGTTCCCCTGCCTGCCATTTGATGTCAAGTTTCCACTTTCTGCCAGCCCGGAAGCCAGCAGGCCGGAAACGGCAGTCGCCACTGACCCGACCATACGAGACCATACGAGGAGGTCTGCCGGAACCATACTAAATCCCGAATCCCGAATCCTGAATCCTGGCAATGGAGTCTTCACCCGTCGACGACCCGTCATTGCTGCCATCCACGCCTCGCCATCCTCGCCGTCCTCGCGAGCTTCGTGAGCCTCCCTCTCGCTTTCCAGCGCACGTCGACACGTCCAGCGACTCCAGCCTGTCTGCAGAGCCGCAAGCCTCGTCGCTGCATCGACACTCTCAACGCTCTAAACGCGCAGTGCCGGTCCCTGCCCCTGTCCGCCCTCCGTCCCACTCCGGAAAACTCATCCTCGTCCGTCGGCGCATTTTGCACAATTCGACGGAGCCGGCATCTTGATTCGAGCCCGCCTGGAGGCTACACTGAGCCACCTACCCAATCGGCTGCCTCTGTTTCGACTTCACATCCATCCACGGCGTCCATCAGACCGTGTCGGTCCAGACATTCTCGATCCCATTCTGCTGCGTCGGATTCCAGCAGCGACGCCCTGGTTTTTGGTGAGCGACATGCCTCATCAGCCCGCTTATATTTGCTGGACATCCTCGGCCATGCCACACCGACAAGCCACTGACAAGCTTACTTACACCTTATCTCGTTGACAGATGCTGCCTTTTGTGCTCAATCCTCCTTGTCCGATTTCCACACAAGACGTCTATCCAGTACATCCATCTACTCGCTCGCTTCCGCACGAGGCATACTGCACTCTTCGTCTTCTATCCACGGATCTGATTCCGGGGCACCTCCTCGCTCCGTATCCGGTCTCATGTCCTCCGGTAAAGGAGGCAACGCCGGCACGCCCCCGGAGCCAGGTCTGTCCAATGTAACCGTCACAACCTCGTCGTCAAGTGGACCAATCGCCAGCGGCCAGCACAACCTCGCAGCCAGAGACCCGCACTCACAGCCGCTCGAATTGATACGAAGAAATCCACGACCCGATGCCAATATGCGCCCACAGCCAGATCGTTCTCGAAGTAGAGCCAAGAGACGTTGCAGTGGCAGTACTGCGGCCAGCATTCAGAGTCAAGGGAGCGACCGTATTCTCTATCGCGAAAAAGAGGAAGGTACGATTATCCTGCCAAGGCCAAAACAAAAAAACGTTCTTCCGTCGTCTGCATTCTGACGAGTTGTTAGCGAAACCCGCTCCATGGGGCACCATTGGTATATGTGCCTTGGATATCAAGGCAAGAAGCAAACCCAGCAGACATATTTTAAATCGACTGATAGCAAATCGTGATTTTGATGTTGTAGTCTTTGGCGACAAAGTAATACTTGATGAAGGTTGGCCCCCAAACCCCAAACCCCAAATCCCTTTTTGTCTCTTTTTCTTGCCCCCCTCATATCTCTTTTATCTTGACCAAGAGATTAAGTTTTTTTACTGACATGCCGTGTTATGCGCAGAGGTGGAGAATTGGCCCATGTGGTAAGTCGGTCCTGGAACCCAGTGCTCTCTCTCCGGCGGACGTAGTGATCATGGTGGCACAAATTGACTGACCCGAGGCCAGCGATTATCTGATTTCCTTCTACTCCGATGGATTTCCCTTGGAAAAGGCCATTGCATATGTCAAAGCAAGAAAACCTTTCTGCGTAAATGACGTCCCCATGCAAAAGGTTCTTTGGGATAGACGGGTGTGCCTTCGCCTCCTTGACAAAATACACGTTCGAACTCCGAAGCGTTTAGAGGTAAACCGCGACGGCGGACCACAAGTTCTCACCCCAGACGTAGTAAAGCATATCAAGGATATTTCTGGCATATCCATCGAACCTTTCAACTCGATAACCTCCAAACGGCCCGAGAAGGTGGAGCTGCTGGATGACGGTGACACTTTGAGCGTTGATGGTGTCCTCCTCAAGAAACCATTTGTTGAGAAACCGACGAGCGGGGAGGACCACAACATCATCATCTACTTTTCCAATAGCACAGGTGGTGGCGCTCGGAAGCTCTTTCGCAAAATTGGCAACAAGAGCTCCGACTACGTTCCTGATCTCAGCATACCACGAGCGATCACTGAGCCAGAAGCCAGCTACGTTTACGAGAGCTTTATGCAAGTGGACAATGCCGAAGATGTTAAAGCGTACACAGTCGGCCCAAACTATTGTCACGCGGAGACCCGGAAATCTCCGGTAATCGACGGCATCGTTAGGCGTAATACTCATGGAAAGGAAATTCGATACGTCACAAGCCTTAGTGCTGAAGAGCGTGGCATGGCGAGCAGAATATCGACAGCTTTTGGTCAGAGGGTATGCGGCTTCGATCTTCTCAGAGCTGGAGGCAAAAGCTATGTCATTGATGTGAATGGCTGGAGCTTTGTCAAGGACAATGACGACTACTATGAACACTGCGCCAACATCCTCCGAGAGCTTTTCGTCAAGGATAAGCTTCGACGAGACGCCATCGCGTCATCGTCACCTCTGCCCTCTCCCGAAACAACGGACGTCGATCCAATGTGCCGAACAAGTCAGCATGGCCATCAGCATGAACAGCAGCCGCGTTCTGTGACATCGACAAGCAACAGCTCCCCACAGGGCCAGGTAAGCAGCGACAGGCAGAGTGGTGATACCAGGCTTAGAATTGCGAGCGACGTTGCTTCGCCCCGCTCGGTAAGCACGTTCGCTTCTGCTCTTCCAAGCACGGCAACGAGCCCTTTGCTTCCGCCCCCGGCCGAGCTTACAATGCCCGACGCACCCGCGGCTGCAATTTCTGCTCAATCCGAGGTCATGTCCGCCACTCCGGTTCAGGCGCCAAATGAGGAGACAATACAAGCGGCCCCCCCTCCCCCCAAACATTCATGGAAACTGAAGGGCATGGTCTCCGTCATCCGGCACGCCGACCGTACGCCCAAACAGAAGTACAAGTTCACCTTCCATACTGACCCTTTCATCGCTCTCCTCAAAGGTCATCAGGAAGAGGTACTGCTCATAGGAGAGCCTGCTCTCGCGAGCGTCATACAGGCCGTTGACCTGGCCTATGAAGCTGGTGTGGAGGACCGCTCGAAGCTCAAGGCTCTTCGCAACGTACTAGTGAAAAAGGGCAGTTGGGCAGGTACCAAGGTTCAAATAAAACCAATGTTCCGACAGAAAAGAACAGATCCCGCACCTCCTCACGAACAACCTCCCGCCATGCAAGAGAGTGTGGAGGTAGGAGCTTCAGATAAAGCGGGAGAGGGTACCGATTTCGGTGAATGTGACGACGTGGACCACATGGAGAATTTTACTGCAAAGCGACACAATTCACTGTCCGGGGTGACCATGTCAAAGTTCACGGCGGCAGAAGAGAGGCTGGTCCTGGATAAGCTTCAGCTCATTGTAAAGTGGGGAGGCGAACCAACTCACTCGGCACGTTACCAGGCACAAGAGCTGGGCGAGAACATGCGCAACGACCTCATGCTGCTCAACAGAGACATTTTCGAAGAGGTACACGTCTTTAGCAGCTCCGAGCGACGCGTCAGTGCAAGTGCCCAGATATGGGCGTGCTCGTTCTTGGGCAAGAACGAGATTCCCGAGGGTTTTATCACAACACGGAAAGACCTCCTTGACGACTCTAACGCTGCCAAGGACGAAATGGACAAGGTCAAGAAGAAGTTGAAGGGTCTGTTGAGAAAAGGAAATGAACGACCAGCCCAGTTTGCCTGGCCCGAGAACATGCCTGAGCCCTCCGAAGTGCAGACTCGCGTTGTACAGCTGATGAATTTCCACAGGCGCGTCATGCATTACAATTACGGTAAACTTCTTAGCGGCGCCACCTCATCTCTCGGCGCTATTTCGAACCCGAGCTCGGAACGATTAAGCATGGAAGGGTCGACGACGTCGATTTCGTCCTTGTCCCAGGCAAACGCCGTCAACAGCATACAACCGAGGTGGTGCAGCGGCGAAGATGCGGAACTCTTTCGAGAACGGTGGGAGAAGCTTTTTGCTGAATTCTGCGACGGTGATAAGGTTGATCCGAGCAAAATCTCAGAGCTATACGATACGATGAAGTTTGATGCGTTGCACAACAGGCAATTCCTGGAATGGGTGTTTACCCCCCCGAGGAGCATGTTGGAAGAAGAGTACGCGTCCAAGGATGGCAAGGCCAAGGACTGGGACGACATGAGCAAGAGCTGGGAGGAGATTAAGAGTGAGCAGAGGAATGCGAGCGGCAGCCCCGAAGGCTCCGATAAGACGGATTATCCGAATCGATCGGTGAGAAAGCTGTTCCGCCGTCGGTCGTTCCTGAGCAGCTTCAGGCACATGAGTGACGAGGCGCCTCCTGAGCAGTACTTTCGGCTCTACAAGGGCACCAATCAGGCCGCCACCAAGGATGATCCGCGGACCGAACCATTGCAGGAGCTTTATCGGCTGGCCAAGATCCTATTCGACTTCATCTGTCCTCAAGAATATGGCATCTCGGATAGCGAAAAGCTCGAAATCGGACTGCTCACGTCCTTGCCGCTCCTCAAGGAGATTGTGCAAGACCTAGAAGAGATGCAAGCCTCCAACGACGCCAAGGCCTTCTTTTACTTCACCAAGGAGTCTCACATTTACACGCTGCTCAACTCCATCATTGAAGGTGGGATCGAGACCAAGATCAAACGCAGCACGATCCCGGAGCTGGACTATCTCTCGCAAATATGCTTTGAGCTTTACGAGTCCGAGACCAAGGTGCCGTCCGAGCGCGCGGTAGGCGACGAGGCGACATTTACCTACAGCATCCGCATCAGCATCAGCCCCGGTTGCCATGTTTTTGATCCCCTGCACGTACAGCTCGACAGCCGGCATTGCATTGGGTGCGCACCGAGGCGTAGCCTGACTCCACACATTGACTGGCTGCAGGTCGTAAAGACGTTGCGTGCCAAATTCAACCAGTAAGTCTCGCCATCTGTCCATATGTGTATCAAGGGACTGTCGAGGACAGGGCTGCACGAAGGATGATGCTAATGCGCCGTGCCTTTGCTTCCCATTTCGTCAATAGGGTGAAACTCCCAAAGACGTTTCTGGCAATCAACCTATCCGACGCCTTCACTTTCGAGGAGCAAGAACGAATGGCTCACGAGCCTGATGAGCTGGAAACGAGGGTGCTACCGACCAATGACGTGCTCTCTAACGATGTCAAGACCATGGAGACGGAAAAGGTGGAGGTGTCCAGCCACGTCAATAATCGTGGGGCGGAGGAATGACTTCTCGTCAAAAATGATGCTCAACGATGATGCGGATGGAGGACTTGCATACCACACACGCCCTGCTTGCCTGCTTGATGTTAACAGCGGTACATCATGGGCAGGGAAAAAACGATTCGATAACCTATCTATGATAGTGCCACATATGGATAGCGAGTACTCGGCTAGAGGTGATAAATTATATATACTTAGATAAAAAGTCCCCTCAAGTCAATTGGCGTTGGTCGCGTCAATGACCTGCGTAGAATCATTCAGGAGTTGTACTGTATGTATATACATACATACATGTATATTCCCTGTCGGCGGTTGGGGGGGGGGTTTATACAAGAAAATTGTGTTGATATCTTTCATATTATCTTGTCTTTAGTGTTAACGAGGCTACTAATCGCCGTACCGATCATCACTTCCTCAGCAGCTTATTGGCGCGACCCTGAGTGATTTCCTCTTTCCAACAATGGCTTACCGAAAAGACGATCCTCCTCGGCATCAAAGGGCTTCTCTCTATGAACAATCGTGGACAAAGCCGGGGGACTATAGCCGGTGGCGGTCATCTTGCCGCTCTTGTTTGATGGTCGCTCGTGAGTGAGACGAGTAGAAAGACGGTACTTATTTTCCAAAGTCTGGTTGCATCACCTGGATGCGGCGTAATGTCCGCTTCAGCCGTTCATGGCTGCGTTTGGACAGCAAGTCTAGGTAATCCCGAACAATTTGCCATAGAATTTTGGTGTAAAAAGGTTCGGAATTACTTGCGGCCCACTGTACATAGGCACCTGCAAGCATCTTCGCCCAAGACCGAAGAAGGAGGGGGGGAGGGGCGCGGGCGTGCGGAGAGTAAAACAAGTCGGATCATTTCTCATAAATATCCATCCGTCACCTCGTGCATACTGTACATACAAGATCTGGCGATGTGTGAGCAGTGCTGCAGCGCCAGTCGCCGAGGCACATGGCAATACATGTTTATATGTATCCATCTTGTTGCAAGCCCAGGTCTGGCAAGGTTCTTGCTTGGCGGTTTTGAGCAGCAGCGATCTGCACGGCATGTTTGCGCCTGTCATGGCAGCCGGGGCGAGGTTGACTATTGACAGGCTGTCTTGTCCGTCGGTCCGTCTGCTGTCCATCTGCTGAATAGGTATGTAGGTATCTGAGCAGTGAGTCGGGGACTCAACGACTGCACGGCAGTGGCGGAAGTGGATAATGCACGCGACCCTTGTAACTCCAAGCCGCAAGCAGATTCCACTCAGGATGCAACTTCGACGGCATCCCGGGGTTTGCATTGAAGAAATACGAGACGAGATTGGCGTGCGCGAACGACTGTCGTGAAACTCGTAGGGGTCGGTAAGGGAGGCTGGCTCTTGCTCAGGACGTCGGGGTGCTTTCTGGCGCAAGGATGACCTCGCAAGATGGCACCGAGTTCTGGGAAACCAATTCTGAAAGCACAATCTCAGAATCCGGAATCCCGGGCTGCTCCCCCCTCCCCCCGCACTCCACCATCGCATAGCCCTTGCCAGCAGGTGCACACCTGTTTGGGGTAAACGTTGGCTGTCATTTCTGACTGCTTGCCTGGCTTTCTCGAGATGGCAAGTGTGGCTCTCATGGTACCACATGTGGATTGGACTTGAACCGGGCGAAAAGAGACAACATTTCCGGGATTGGCCGGCACCACGTTACGCTTGCGTATGCCGTCGAGAGTTGCCTCGTCTTCCCATTGCAAGCTGGGAACAAAGCGCGTTGGCAAGTAAGCACCCACAACTGGACACGAGACGAATCGATCTAAGAGATGTTCTGACAGCTGAAACCTGATCGCTGGCGTTGATCAATAGGGCAGCAACGGAATCCTTGACCTTGTTCGTGTCCTGCTGCAGGTCGCAGGGCTGGTTGGTCAGATTGGCTGCCACGACCAGGGCCTTGGCGGGTGGCGCGTTCCATTTCGTGCTGTTTTTGTGCTCCATGGTGTGATGGCCTTTTTCCTTTTTCCTTTTTCTTCGTCTTCCCTTTTTTTTTTTCCGAGATGACGCACTATGAACATTGTAGTATCAGAGTCATGGTTCATGACAACACGGCGCGGTGTTACGGACATGTCGGCTCCAGCTCCGAGCAACAAGAAGACAGAGAACGTGAGCGCATAACTCAAAGTAGCCTTGAATGGAGCCCGCCGAGTGGTTGTGAGGATTTTCTAGGAATAGAACTGGACCTTGGTAAATATGTACATATGTACATAAGTATGTATGTATTTTTATGTCAGACATCGCTGCCAGGTTGGCATATCCACACGCGGTTAGTCCAACATCCATGGCAGAAAGACCCGCTATCACGTATCTGGAAGCACACCCGGTCACTTTTTTGGCGTTTTTTTTTTCCTCCTCTTTTCCCCCCTTCGTCGGTGGCTTGGGCCAGGATTGGGAGCGGAGGGTCGAGACGCTACTGGGCAAGGCCGCCAACAACTGGCTCTGCAGTCTTGCAGTCTTGCAGCACGGGAGGCAAAAGGAACAAGAGCAGATTCGCCCATCCAGATGCCAGCCTGAGCGAGCTGGGTACTTTTTATTTCGAAACCGGGCTTTAGTGGATAATGCTCGTAGTGGATTGTCGGTGGCTGGAGGAGGAGAGAGGAGAGAGGCCGGAGGCCGGAGGCCAGAGGCCAGAGGCAAGAGCCGCGAGGAGGGGTGAGCACTGATGAGGCGGAGGCGGAAAATCGGACGAGGTAGAGAGCGTGGAGATGCAAAGAGCGAGGAGCGAAGGAGGAGGAAGGAGGAAGGAGGGAAAAGCAAGGAGGAGTGAGCGAGGAGTGAGCAAGGAGTGCGTCTAAAGTCGACATTAGGCACAAGTCACAAGAGGCTTGGGAGCAGATGGAAAGAGCGTGACGAGAGCGCCTTCCTCGTCACCAAGCAACCAGACTGCCCGCCATGCCTAGTCGGCCTTGGTCAGCCTCGCCCCGTTGCCCTCGTCACCCCTCGTCGTCGTCGTCGTCCTCGTGAGTCGTCGGCCAAAAGCAAGGGCAACACTCGGCAAGGACTCCAGCAAGGACTCGGGCAAACCCGCGCAGTCTCTCGATTGAGCCCAACAACCAGTCCGCCCCTTCCATGCCGCCTTGTCGCCATCGCCACATGATACCTGTACTCGTCGCGTGGCCCGCTGCGTACATGCTGTATCCATCCCGCGCCTTCGTTTGCATGCCAGAGACATTGGGTTGTCTACCCACCTCCTGCTGCGTCTGACCTTTGTTCAACATCGAATCCGTTTGAAACGAGCTTACACGGAAAAAAAAGGAGCGGCCTTCTGACTCGGCCCCCCCCCCCCCCCCCCCCCCCCGTCTCTCTCTCTCGGGATTTTCCTACCGCAAGCCTCAAGTATAAATATCGCGAGCATAGGCTTTAGAGTCCAGCCTGTCGTCCGCCGTGACGGACTAATCCAGGACAATCACTCGCTGCTCATACCAAAAACTGTCACTCCGGGGCAAATCTCCTCGCAAAACCTGCATTAAGACCATTGCATTCCCTCCCGGATACTGTACTAGCTCTGGTCTGCAGAGCCTGCTGTGGGGGCACTTTAAATCCTCTCCTCATTGCGCCACAAGTTGGACCAAGAAGGGGAAAAAAAAAAGGGCTTTACGAGGTGAGACATCTGACGACGAACAATCCCACAGGGATTGCCTCACCACCAGTTTTTGATCAACAGAAAGCGGGAGGGGAAAAAAAGAACAAAAAAAAGTGACAGTGTATGTGTGTGCTGACCTCACGTCTGAAGAGCCTCGACGGACCATCATAGAGCTGGCTGGCCTCACCATCTCTCTACCAGCGCCAGTCTGCATACTCACTCACCTTACCCAAGCCTCCATCATGTCCAACTCTTGCATGCACTCGTTCTGTCTGATCAAATCCGATAGCACTCTCGTGCAATGGATGTGCAGGCACTGCTGCTCGGGGCCGCATTGGATGATATTCGAGTGTGTGTACTGCAAACTTCATGTCTGTCGCGCGTGCACCCAAGCAGCATAGATGTGCGCCGATACTCCTTTCCATTTCTCATCTTGTCGATACAGAGGGCAGCTCAGGCGAAAACGTACGAGTATAATGCGGCGACTCTCGAGGGAAGAATAGAGCGGTACAGGAACATATAGACCTTGGGCTTGGCCAGGTCCAAGAGGAAGGACTAGAGATGCTTTTTAATGGATGCACGGTCTATACCAGACTCTGCTTTTTTCTTTCTCCCTTGACTCTTGAACCGGCACCATACTATAGAGCAGCCCGGAGCGTGGTTTCACAAAGGAGACGTGTTGTACTTGTGTTCTTTCCTTTCCCTTTCTTTTCGTTTCTGTTCTTCTTCTCCGCTCCTCGGGGAATGGGGAACTTGTTGATAAAGATTCTTGGAAGACGACGTTTGAATACTCGCATGACCCACGTTCCAAGATTGCTGATCCGACGAGCGCACCACCACGTCTCCAACCAACCACACATACATAGCTACATAGGTACCTACTTACCTCGGGTAGGCATGTATATCCATACACATGTAGCATGTAGGTTCCTGGCGGTGCCACCAAACACCTCAGTTTGCCGCCCTGCCCGGTGCGACCACCCGGTGCGACCCTACTGAAGCACAGAAGAAAATTCCAGAAGCCAACAGCATCCTTGGCACCCGAGACATTGCCGCCGTCGCCGCCGTCGCCGCCGTCGCCGCCAACAAGACACGACGACGGAGTAGCCATGGCCGCTCAGGCACCCTCTCCCGGGCCGTTTGCGGCGGGAACAAGCACCAGGCTGGGCCATTCTCCGGGGGGGGGGGGGGGGGGGGGGGAAGAAGGGGCGTACCACGCACCACGGTCGCGCAGGCGGCACCAAACACGACGAGACGTAGACATTGCGCGGAACGGGACAGCGTGGTGTCCGGGGGACTTTTCCTTTTCATCGTGCAGGCCTTTTTTATTGCAGCTATGCATCTCAATAAGCGAGGTTTGTAAAACGAGGAGATCCAGCGAAAGGGGGGGACGAAATGGACGGAATACATGGAGGGAATACATGGAGGGGAAAAAAAAAGGACAAACATGTTTATTTGAGGCATCGCACGGCCGGATAGCCTCAGAGGCCCGCCTCGCTGTCGACGATGCGAGCACCATTCGTCTCCAGATGATTCGAAACCACCTTCAGGCCCTGAAAGTGAAAGGATGCCAAGCGTGCTTTCCGTGGTGACCGTCATGCTTGCCTTTCCGGGTACTGTCCCGGGGCGAACTGGCTTGGACGAGCGCATGTATGTACGTCGTTACTTGTGATGGACTAAGGCTTTGGCAAGACATGCTCCCGCTTGGCCTCTGGCCAGCGCAATGTGCCGCACGCATTTCGACTTTCAACAGCAAGTTGCGCGGTGCAGACAGTTGAAATCATGGTCAAATCACAGGATCTTGTCACAGGACCTTGTCACAAGGAACCGGGCAGTGAAAGGGGAGGGGAGGGGAGGGGAAGGGGAAGAAAAGGGGCGAATTACAGTAGATAAGAAACGTGACGGCTTCATCCTCTTTCATTCTTGGTCCGGTTTGGGGGCTCTCATCTGGTTCGTACACTATACCACCGAATCCATTCAATCAGCACTCACAAAAATGCTCAAGGGAGTCGAACATGCGACAGCATAATGAGGCATGCCCACTACTTCGACAATCTTCAAATCTACAACCACGGAGCACAGCATGTATGCCTCCTCTCTGGTCAAGCCTTTCTCTCCAACCAGCCACGCGATGGCACCACGCAGACCCTTCTTCGTCGCTTCAAGGAGATGGCCATCGACTGCGACGGCAGCATATTCTTGCCCGCGTATGTTGGGAGCGTGAGCCGCCGTCACGTCCGAAGACGTCAGGTAATGCGGCGACTTGACCCAGGATTTGTTCTCCTCCGGTGTGAAGCGAAGACGAGCCATCATGGGCGTCTCGATCGCCGTGCCGCAAACCTCGCCGTCGCCCTGGGCGGCATGGCCGTCCCCGCAGCTGAAAAGAGCACCGGCTGTTTGCACCGGGAGATAGAGGCTTGAGCCCATGGTGAGGTGCTTGCAGTCCATGTTTCCCCCAAAATCGTATGGCGGGACGGTGTCGAGTTGGAGATCATGCGAGGGCGCGAGGCCAATGACACCCAAGAACGGCCGCGTAGGAACTTGAATTCCCTTTTTTGAACTCGGCATAGCCCTCTGAGATTGTGCTCAAATCCCAAAACCTTAAATGGGGACAGGGGAGCTCGTCCCTCAGTAGCCCAAAGTTGGGCAGAATAGCAGTCCAGCCATAGGCCGCGGGAGTCAGGTCCAGAATATCAACACCAAGAATATGGCCCGGCATGGCTCCCTCCACAGCTACCGGTCCAAAGGCAGGTACTGCTTGCCTTGTGTCCAGGCCCGGCAAGTCACTCGGCTTGCAGCTTGGCGTGATGAGGTTATTGTACCCATCACGAAGATCAAACGTGACCTCCGAGCCTGACTTGACGGTAAGCGCCGGGGGGGGGATTTCTAGACCATTTCTGATGAATGTTGGCGTGGTTGACGTGGACGTGGACGTGGACGTGGACGTGTGCCATGGGCCCTTTTTGGTCTGAACAAACGACTGTTGCGCGTCTCCGTAAAGCAGTCAACGGAAGGCTAAGAGTCGGCCATGTTTTGAAAGAAGTAGTAGAAGACGGAGAGGGCGCGAAGGGGGTCTTTGACGACTAGGAGGAAAAACGTGGGCAAGACACGTTATTCAAGTTTCCACACCAGCTCTTCTGTCATCTTCAGGTGGTACGGAGCGGAGAAAGGCCATGCAACGGGCCAAACTGGGACGAAGCCATGCATGCATGTGTACATGATATGTATGTACAATGTAGTATGAAGTTGGTGGTCTTGGCGACAGCCATTCAACAATCAGGCTGGACCATTCGCGCTTTTCCTGGCCCACGTAGTCAGTCGTACATGGTTCGCAGCATATTTTGGCTCCCACGATCCAGCTTAGTCGGCGTTTAGCGGTCGGCACTTCGGATCGCACATGCACATACCTAGGGCAGGCGGGTACGTAGACGTTGCCGCAAGCCGTTGCTTATGATGCAATCGATTGAAGACAGGGCCCCATGGGCGTCTCGATTGCCGTGCCCCAAAAAAGAGAATCCTGCTCCTGAGACATGTAGTCTCAACCGCCTCAGTCGTCAACACGTGGATTGGTGGTGTCTCGAGGCAGAAACCAGAAACACGAGTCGGCGGGGTTTCGTGTGGTTCGTGTTTCAAGAAAGGAAGGCAGTGTGTCAAGGCGCGCTTGCCGTGGTCCAGTCGGTTCAATCAATCAATCAATCAATCAATCAATCAATCAATCAATCAATCAGATGTTTTTCATACTCAGAAAGCGGGGCAGAACAGACAGCTGGACCAGGTGTCGCACAGTCCAAGTTGCGATAGATTCAACCGCAGGTGCCTACATCTACTTACTTTAGGTACCTACCTAGGTACTACCCTTAGCACTGCTCTGATATGCCGGGCCTGGTACTACTCGAGTCGTGCCTCCCGGGCTCTGGGGTTTCTCACCATGTGCCGCGTGGCCAGAAGCAGTGGTACGTCGCACAACAAATCAAGCAGCTCTACCTTATCGACCGGCAGTGTGGCGACTCGATGGGCGCCTCGATGGGCACATGGATGGGCAGGCATTAGTTTTGACCAACGACGGCGGGGTCCGAGTGGATGAAACGCCGGTACGCCATGATCATCATGATTGATCTGCCAGGCCACGCGGCGACAGGCGCAGAGAGCCATTCACAAGAAGGCGAGACACTGGCGTGAGACTCTGAGACTCTGAGTCTCTGAGACTCTGAGACTCTGTAAATGTCTTACTCAAACAATCAACAGATTCCTGCGCCACTGACCGTCTCTCTAGGCAACGAGGGTCCCGGCGAATTGGCGAATGGCAGCCGCGCTCCGTACTTGGCTCCTGTTGCGGCATGCATGATGCGCATAAAGGCACGATAATGAGCGGAGTCATCCATGGAACAGACAAGCAAAAGGCAGCCAAGAGTCTGCTGAATCATGGTTGGTGCCCGCAACAGCAACGTACTGAGGCGGGTTTTCTACTGCACTACACCTTGAACCGGGATGACGGAAAGGAGGGATTGTCGGTCACGGACGACGACGTGCAGTGTTCCCAGGGTTTGACGGAGCAGGGTCTCGCCGCACGAACAATTGTCCAGCCTGGACCCCGTTGGGCCGTGACAGTTGCGGAATGACGGCGACAGGATGCGTCGGCTGAAGCACAAGAGAAGGGCACTTAAAAAACTTTAATCGAAAAGGAAGAGAAGGGAACCGGAAAAAAGAAAAAGAAAAAGAAGAAAGAGAAAGAAGAAAGAGAAAGAGAAAGAGAAAGAGAAGAAAAAGAAACAAGAAAAAAAAGAAGCTCTGCAGGCCGAAACATGTACCGACTGGGGTCCGGCCCGGCGGCTACGAAAACCGACAGGCGGTTCCATAAATGTATATGGGCATTCGCTGGCCCTGCCTCCCGAAAAAAAAAAAAAAAATCTTTCTGTTCTCCTTCTTTTCCAATTTCTCTTTTCACTTCCCCTCTCCCATTCCGGTTTTTCTGGAAAAGGCGACCAACTGGTGTGGTTTCTTTCTGCTCCCTGCAACGAACGACTTACTCACACGGATCCTCGAAAACAACAACGATCTGTGTCACGCCCTGATTCTTTTTATTCTCTTTTTATCCTCTTGATTTATCATTTTATTTTTCCTCACCACTTCTTTCCATCCACGCTCTTCGTCTTTCCCTGGACGGATTTGGACATGGACCGTGGCTGCATCAGGGAGCTCGATCTGCGAAAGTGTGGCCCCGGTTCGGTAGCCGAGAGGGTTGGATTTGTGCCCGGGCTACGAAGCAGTGCCGGTAAGTTCAACCTTGATTCTGGCCCTGGTCCGCGTCTCTTCCCTTTCTTCCTTTCTTCCATTCTTCCATTCTCTGGAGCCAAGATGCCCTCCTCCTTCTCCTTGTCTATCCGTGCACCGCACGTCTCCCGTCCTTGCTGCGTTTCGGCTTTCCCGCTTGCACCGTGTCGGCTGCGCAAAACCGTCCAAGTGGGCGGCATGGGAAAAAGTCTGTCTCGGCTCTTGACATGTTAGCGCCGGCCCCGTTGGTGCATCACGTCTCCGCCACTGCGCCCTCGCGTCGGCTTGGTGGAGGTCGTTGCTCCGCTTGGGACCCTTGGGACCCTTGCCACTCTGGTCTTGGTTGGCTGGCTTCTTGGCTGGCTTCTTGGCTGGATGCATCATCGGCCTCGAGCGTGGGGCGCTTGCACGCAGGGCACGCAGGGCACGCAGGGCACGCAGGGGTCGTTTGGCATCACGGTCATGTGGAACTTGTTGAGCGAAGCATGTTGCCGTCATCGTGGACATGATCGCTTGCTAACTCGGGGCCGCCGTCTCCAAAAAGCCTTCTTCACATGTCTACGAGCCAATTTGGTCTTGTCGCCGTCCGTTCTTGCCTCCAATTGCAACACGCCTTATCTGGAGCCGTATTCGGCGCAACCGGCTCACGTACAGCCCTCTCCATGTTCGACCGTCGTCTCCGAATCACTGGTTCCTCTCGATGACATCCCGCCACTCTCCCTCGACGCTCTCACCGCGCACCCTGAAAGAGCCGAGGGTCTCCAACTCGTGGCCGAGTCGGTATCGGAGATGGGCCCCTGCGCAGCAAAAGCCGTCATCCTACATCCTCTGAGTCTGGCCGCCCTGGCGTCCTCCTGGCTAGCCATATACCGCTTTGTTTACCTGAGCGACGTGAGGGACGCCAGCCGCGCCCTCATGCTGGCAAGCGGCCTGACCATGCTGTACTTGGCTGCCATCCGCTTCGTGTCATCCTCGTATGCCGCTTTGGCGGACAAGATGAACCAGGACTGGCTTCGAGCCGATTACGGCGGACAGGACGACCTCGTCCTAGGCGCAAAGTCCGGATCCCTCCTCGTCGGAGCACTCGTCCTGCGCCTCGAGCCCAACAAGCGCTCTTGCACCTCGACGCCCAGCAAACGCAAGAACCGCAGTCGCAGCGCCAGCCTCAAGGGCGGCAAGGGCATCATACGCGCTTGGGCCATGACCCCTTCCCACCGAGGAAAAGGCATTGGAAAGGAGCTTCTCGACGAAGCCGTACGCTATACCAAGGACAAGTGCGGCAAAGACGCCCAGATCGGCTTCGCACTAGAGCACGCCCACAGCGTCATGATCCTCCCAGGACTGTTCAATGCCGTTTTCCGCCGCAACGAGGCTCGCGCCGCCAAGGCCTTGCAAGCATCTGTGCAGGAATGGGAATTCAACAAGAAGAAGAGATGATGCAAACAAACTAGAAGCAACGATAATAACAACCAAATAATGCTAATGGATGGTCCATGTTGGATTAGGGACAGGAAGCGGGGATATGGTTTGGTACTTTTCTTTTCTTTTCTGTTTTTTTTACTTGCCTGTGTCTCGTCTCATTCTTTTAGATACCCGGCTGCTAAAGCCATATCCTTTCCTTAATGCCAACGATCGGCAATGGCTACAGGGACAAGCCCTGGTACCGTTCTCCAATCTACCCGCATCGCGATGCATGTATTCACCCCATCCATGCTCTGTGTGTCGGGTCATTCCTGGGGATTCCCCCTTGATGCCAAGAAAGTCATTTGCACAGATATATGCACGCATGTCGACTAGCCAAGCCCAACACCTGGTACGAGCCATACCGCCCATCTGTCCAACACAGCGACATGACAATTTCCCGTCGCCACAGAAACCTCTCGATGCAGTTTCCAAATTCAGACATGGCAACACGTCAATAGGAACATTCTCCAAAACACCAGTCGTTCTCGATTCTGAGTGCAACATGTTCGGAAAGAAAACAGGAAATAAAAAGAAGCCAAGTCATCCATAGCCAGCTGAATAGATTTTCCGCTCCGCATTATGAATCAATACCTGTTGAACCATGAATGACAAGATGGGTTATTGTTATCTTGTGACTTTTTTTTTTTTTCAAAAAAAAAAAAAAAAAAAAAAAAAAAAAAGCAAAGGAGGAAGAGATGGGACGACGGAAACCTATTTCTTGGACACGTCGTAATCGAATCCGTAAATGGGCTTTCCTAAGCACCGAAGCACGTAGATAACCTAAACAACGGTTAGGTATACGCTGGCGAAAAACGGCCTCGGCGTCACATGTTAAGAGGAACGACGGGCAACTAAAAAGTGGGGGGAAGGAAAAAAGGATAAAAGGGGAAAACAGGATGAAGAAGGAAAGAGTAGAGGGGCCGCAGCATAAGCGTACATCGTCAACCGTCACAGTCTTTACCTGTCGATGCTCGACGAGACAGGTGCAAAGCTTAAGAATCTAGACCGGTGGATAATCAACAATCAACGTCGCCAAGCACGCGGAAGCAACCACGACAAGAGAAAAAAGGGGGGAGAGGGACTACAGGTCCGTCAAGGCAAGACTCACCACTTCCAAACGTTCCTTCAGCGCCTTACGCGCCTCATCGTAAATAGTTGCGCTGATGCGCTTGACGCCTCCTCTTCTGGCAAGACGTCTATTGGGCACTTGTTGTCAGAAGAGAGGTTTTTCTAGAAAGAAAAAAAAGGGACTTTTTTTAGACAGTTCTTCCCATACCTAATGGCAGGTTTGGCTAGACAATGATTAGCGGACACACACAAAAGCGACAGAGGAGCAGACATGGAGAGAAGAGCCTCCTCTTCAGATGCAGCAAAGAAGAAGAAGAAAAAAAAAACATACTGATACCCTGTATGGTGTCGCGTAGAATCTTACGACTGGGCGGGGAGTTAGCACGACGCCAATGGGGAAACGCAAGTTTGTTTTCTCATCATCCTGGTCTACTTGTACTAAAACAGAAGAGGGAAACATGGGAGCGTAGGAACCCACTGTCGTCTGGCAGGACCGAGTACTGTTTTACCCACGACGCCAATTTTGCCTCGTCCACCCGACGAAGGCGGAGGCTCCTCTTGGGAGCGCGTCTGAGTTTGACTCTGGTAGCTCGAGGGCCACCGGGGTCGGGGCCCGCCTCGGGCGGCGCGCGACGGCGGCATGACGATTTCTAAAAAAGAAAAAAAAAAAAAGAAAGAAAGAAAGAAAGAAA
>SRPV01000229.1:0-27450 GCA_018360135.1 Claviceps sorghi | reverse complement strand
AAAAAAAAAAAAAAAAAAAAAAAAAAAAAAAAAAAAAAAAACAGGTGCCCAACGTCTGACATCCCGATTATATGCCCTTGTCTCTTGTATCCTCTCGGCACCGCGCTCACGAATCCCCCATCCCATGTCCCGTAACCCTCCTCATCTAACGCCCCTTTCCCTGCTTGGCAATGGTCCAAATAGTCTCCGCCGCCTAGCCCTCCACCACTTCGGCGCCGGCAAAGTATCCCTTGTTCTCAATCACGCCGCGGTCTCGCACAAAGGCCATGTATCGCACGACCCATTGCGGTACGAGATTGCCCCGCAGGCCGGACGATGCTCCTCGCCCACCTTGCCCTCCTCCGCCCGTCTCTTCGTCGGCCACGACGTTCGCGCCACGGGTCCCCGGACCGAGCAGTTCCCGCAGCGTCCCGTGGGGCAGGATGTCGGTGCAGTCGCGGTGGACGTTGAGTTCGATGCCATGCGCCTCGGCGAGCTGTTTCAGCGGCGGCGGCACGCTGCAGCAGTCGTGCAGGTTGATCTGGTCCACGACGGGGGGCACGCGCGCCCGCTCGAGGAAGGCGCTGAGCTTCTCGCTGCCAAACTCGGCCACGCCCAGCCTCTTGGCGATTCCCTCGTGGTGCAGCCGCTCAAAGATGGCCCACGTGGCCAGCTCGTCGTCGAGATTGCCCTGTTGGGCATTCTTCTTGTCCGCCTCCCACTCGCACGAGCCCTCAAACGAGATGCCGGGGAAGGACACGACGAGCAGGTCGATTGTCCGCGTGCCCAGCTCCTTTCCGACCAGGGCGAGTGCCTCGCTGACGTACTGTTCGCGCTCGGCGACCGAGGTGCCCGACCGGAGGAGGAACAGCTTGACTGTGATTTCGTACTGGTTCGCGTCGTCGCGCAGCCCGGCAGCCTGCCAGTTGATGCGGGGAACGTAGACGACTTTTCCTTCGCGCGCCGTCCAAAGCTCGACCGGCGTCGGCGGCGTCGAGGTGCCGTCGTGGTGAATGCCATTGCGGTTGCCGTTGCGGGAATCTGTTGAGCCGTCCCCGTTTACAATGGCGCCGTTTGTCATGCTTGTGCTTGTGCTCGTGCTCGTGCTCGTGCTCGTGCTCGTGCTCCCATGCGAGGCTGCAGCGTAGTCGCGCTTTGCTTCAGAGAAATTGTCGCGCAGAGAATTCAAGAGCTCCAGGTTGGATCTGTTCCCGCTGCCCGACTTGCGGATGACCGATGGCCCGGATGACATGACATTGCTGTTGATGGCGGCGGGGACCAAAACGAAAGGAAAAGAAAAGAAAGGGAGAAAGGGAGAAAGAAATCCAACAAGTTAGCCGCCCCTTTCTGCTCGTTTCTACAGTTCGTCTCAGCCTGCAGCGTAGAGCTGTCTCTCGCCTTCTCCAAGTCGGGACATCGCAGGAATCAGAGCCAAGGCATGGAGGAAGAGAGGGAAGGGGGGTTGTGGAAGGATCACATGTACGTACCCTGTGGATAATACGAGCTTCGTCATGGCGGGCTTTTCTGGAGAAAAAATGCTTGTGCAACAAGGCGGTTGGGGGGAAAACCCGGACGCAGAGCAACTTGAACAGGCAGTCGATCCGTGCAAGGCGGCTCGGATCAAAAATTTTTTTTCGAGGGATTTTGGATTTCTCAAGAGAGAAGCCTGTGCAGGCCGACAAGGACGGAGAATGGATGATTGATGATGGAGAATGACATGTATGGCTGCAAGTCGCGAGGAGCGGAGAATGGCGCAAAGCTAACTCGAACCAGGTTCAGCGTCCGGATCGCTTTTTGCGCTTTTCCGCGAATACCGACCGAAAAGGAAAACCCAAGGAGACGGAGAAAGACGGAGAAGCGAAAAAGAAGTTGTTGCAAATGTAGTCACGGCAATATCGACATGTGTTTTATTTGGGCCTTTTCCACGCCACGCGGCAACGGACCTGGCCGGCTCACCGTTTCCAACCAGGATATCACCTGTACGCCAATGAGATTAGAAATGGTGCTCATGACGCATGAGGAATTGCCATACATACGTAGAGTACCAATTTACACAATATGCACATGCATGCATACTTGGCTATACTATCTCGCATCACATTTTGCATATGAATGTGCATTGTACATACTTATGTATGCACCGGCCGACCGACTCGCCTTGTGTTCCACTAATAAAAGTAGGTCTACGGGTACAAAACGAACAGAACGTTTGTTTGCGTTGCTGTCCGGATTACTAATGCGGGCTCGGTGCGACGGGCAGGTGTCTCAATTGGCCGTCTGCAGTGCGACTCGGCAGTCCGTGATGAGCACGCGAAATGGATGGAATATTGTGATGGAGATGGCGCAATACTATATTTTTTTTGATTCCATCTGCTGGCCGCACGTGAAAGTCGAACGCGCCAAAAGCCGCTCCTCGTTGCTGCTGACGGCAGAAAAAAGCAGGCGCAGGAACTCCGCCGGGCCGGAATAACCATAACTCCAGGCTCCAGGTCCACATGCACGTCCGTCCCGTGTCCAGTCCCCGCCCGCGGTGGCTCGTCACCAACCCGCCCAAATTGGCCCCCCTTGGTCGTCAACAGACCAGACCTCCACCTCACAGCCCACACCCGCCAAATTGACTAGGCAGAAACCAATTCTGCGTTCTTTATTGCCCTCACCAGGCCTTTTTTTTTTTTTTTTTTTTTTTTTCCCCTTCCTAATCAGGCCTCTCTCTTCACACATCCCTACTTCTGGAAGAGCCGGGTGATGTGCCCCATTTCATAGCAATGGCAATTCAGTACGTTGGTGCTGCCGGTTCACAAACTCCCCTGGCGGCCGCGTCCACGTCTGCGTCTGCGAAACTAACAATGTGGCAACAGATATTTAATTCTATTATCTCGACAAGGCAAAGTGGTTCGTCAGTCCGGTCGAGCAGCGACACGTGTCGGTTCTCAAAACGTCGGTCGAAGCTGATCTGGGGTCAACCTGCAGCGTCTAGCCAAATGGTTCACCACGTTATCTCCCAAAGAAAAGGCCAAGATTGTCAAGGATGTGGCACAGCTTGTCCTCGCTCGTCGAACACGGATGTGCAACTTCCTGGAGTATAAGGGTTCGTGGCGCCCCTCCCTTCCCCTTTCTCCGCCCACATCCTCTTTTGGCGAGTTCAGCAGACGAGTAAAAGGTGCCTCATGAAACCAAGCCGACTAACGTGCCTCATCTTCACAGACACAAAGATTGTATACCGCCGATATGCGTCACTCTTCTTCATTGCCGGATGCTCATCCGACGACAATGAACTCATCAGCCTGGAGATTATTCACCGCTACGTCGAACAGATGGACAAGTATTACGGCAACGTCTGCGAACTCGACATCATTTTCTCCTTTACCAAAGCCTATTACATTCTTGATGAGCTGCTGCTCGCCGGCGAACTTCAGGAGAGCAGTAAGAAGAACGTTTTACGATGCATAGGGCAGCAGGACTCCCTTGAAGATATGGAGGTACGTACAACGCTAATATCCTTGCGTGGTGCTGGTGATATCGGAGTATTCTCTTCTCCACACGTTTCATTCCATGTGCCCGGATACGCGTCGATCTGCGCAAAACATTCTCCATCCCGCAGCCTGCCCAGGCCAGGAAGTCATGTCAGCTGACGAGGGTTTCACCTCTTGTGTGTTTTCCACCAACATCAGGTCGAGGATGACGTAACCAAACTCATGTAAAGGGGGCATTTCAATTCCCACAATGAAATGTGACGTCAGAGACGCTGTAGGAAGGTCAAGGCCATCTGGTTCCCAACGCTTGCGAGTATCATCATTATTTCTTCGATGCCGATTCACGATATCCACCCACGTCTTCACCTTCGGGCATGCTGGTACTTTGCACCTGCCGGGGAATCGGAACTAAAAACGACGGACACGGACGCACACTGCTATGCCGAGGGATTTGTTTTGAGAGTGTTGTGACTGCAGTTGATGCTGGTGAAAAGTATTGCGGAGTGACATTGACACTTTGACATTGGCAGGCAGATATGGACGTCGAAAAGAATCTGAGGCAAGCAGGCTTGGTTTGACCGACGACAGGACCATCGCAGCAACATCGGCCCTCGAGAAGACTACGAGAAAAAAAAAAGAAAGAAAGAAAGAAAAGACGGCTTCGTTTACAGGACCAGGACAGGCGCGCCGGGCACTCGCCACTCTTCAGACATGAGTAAGGCGTATGTGGGAGATGGTCCATCTTGTTACCGTTGTGTATTTATCTTTGAGGATGGACCACCATCCTCTGTAATATCGAGAGATAGAGATGGCCTTTTGCAATTGTCGAGGGCAGAGGAGATTCTGGCCCAGTCGCTCTCTAGAGCATGCGAATTTCTCTCCAGAGATGGGAGGAAGTGACAAAAGCAGAGCCTTGACCATGCCGCGTGCAGAAGAAACAAGCATCATGACGGCCGTTCCACACGAGTTCATGTCAGTCCAGCCGGGCGAGCGCGCATTGTTTGCGCCGTTTCCGATGCCTTGCACCAAGACGTTAAGCGAGACGATGAAGAACAATGACGAAACCCGAATCGGCCGCGGCAGCGCAGCATCCGTTCTGTGCCGTTGATGCTGGCAGACATGTACACGTACCGCAATGTACCAGGTGTACCTTTGCTGATTGGCCCGGAGCGCGACTTGGCCGTGGCACTTGGCTGTACGTTGCAAGCCGGTGCGATGAGATTGTCGTGAGCCAATGGTGACGATCAGCCAAGCCGGGTGACCGGGTAGGGTTAAACGATTGGACCGCGCTTCGGATTGACCCAGAGTGCTCCGGCGGCGCAACAAGAGCCTCGGCAAGGTGCTGCATTGGGTGGTGCTCGACTCGTCCCCATGCCGGCAAGCCTTCCAATTCTTTGTTCAGACTCGGGCTACCAGACCTAGGTACCGGCTTAGGTACCTGCCTACCTACCTGACCTTGGAAACAAATGCACGTTGGCGGGAACAGAAGGGAGTGTCGACAGAACAAGAAGGCGGTGCGACGCGGCAGTGTGGAGGGGGCAAGGCAACATATGTAGTAGCAGAGGGCGGACAGCGGACGGCGGACAGCGGACGGCGGACAGCGGACCGAGTCGCATCGTACGCAATCAGCGGCACCCCATCAAGACACCCAATGGGGGACATCACGCACCTCGCATCAATTCGCAGCTGGACCACCATGGGTCGCAGCGGATCGCAGTCAGTGGGTCGCAGTGGACCGCCGTGGCCCGTCGTGGATGAATGGCCTGGGGTGGGTGCAGGTGGATTGATGGAGGGAGCAGCGGCGAGCCCAAACCCCCCCCCCCCACCCCCCCCCGCGCTGGCTCGGCGCGCGAGGCCGGGTGCACGCTGAGCATTCCGGACCAGCCGTGGCAGGCTGGTGCGGTCACTGCCGGCCGATGGGCAGTCGGTCTGGTCGGTGCTGGTGGCAGCTGCAGGCGTCCTGTCTGTCCAGTGCCTGCACAGCCAGGCCTGTTCGCGGGGACGCTGCATGTGGTCCTTTGTGCCGACCAGACCTGACCAGACCTGACCAGACCTGACCAGACGTGGACGGCACCACGCACCGCACGCCACGCACCGCACGCCGCGCCACGCCCCGCGCCACGCAGCGCACCACCCGCATCGGGCCCCGTGGATCAGCGAGAGGGAGACCTGGTGACATGGTGACATGCCGCCCGTCTGCGTCTGTCTGCGTCTGTCTGCGGCCTTGGATGGTCCTCCTTGGGTCCTCCTTGGGTCCTCGGGTCCTTGGTGGTGCCGCCGGCTCGTCGACAAACCACGCCCCCCCCCCCCCCCCCCCCCCCCCCCCCCCCCCTCCTCAAACCACATTTGAACCTTCCCGCCGCTGCTGCTTCCCTCCCTCGTCAACCTCACCAGCAACCTCTTGTCAGCTAAAATCAAACTTTGAACAGCAGCCATGTGTGCCCACTTTCGTTGCTAGACACGCCAGTCTGGCCTGTTCGCTCTCCTTTTCGGCATTCGTACAACAAGGTTTCTTGAGCACTCGACCCTCGACCCTCGACCCTCGACCCTCGACCCTCGACACGCGCAAAGTGTCAACTCGGCTGGACTCTCACGCGACTATTCACAAGCAACATCGTTCTGTCGCAAAGACGTCCCTTCTCGCCGCTGAAACACCATCAGCCCAGTAGTTGAACGACCTGCGCCACTCTGCCGTTCTACATTCTGCCATCGCCATTCTGCCATCGCCATTCTGCCGTCGCGCAACATCTCGCCTTCACATCCGTATCAACCATTCGGTTCCGAAACACACGTTGCGTGGCCCTCACTTCCCCTTCCTTCTTTTCATCACAGGCAACCCTGTCGGACCAGCCGACGCCAGAGTCGAGACGGTGCCATCAATTGCCAGGATGAAAGTACGTGTGATTCAGCAGCCGCCGTGCGCGAACGGCTGACGGGACCGCAAATTGACGCACTTTTGCTAATCCCGAATGCGCCGTAGTATCTCCCGGTCCAGGATTTTGAAGCCGTCACGAGCGCGCTCAATTTCAACACTCCCGACTGCAGCGTGACGGGCGACTGCGATCTGTATACCACCAAGTCGACCGGCTCCGATAAGAAGCTGTACAGAAACATTGACAAAGACCTCAGCTCCCAACATGAGGCGCTACTGCAACTTGGCGCAAGCTTGTCGCCTCCCCAACGCCAACACATGCTGGCGACGTCACCGAGCATGCATCTGTTCTCCACGTCGAGTCCCTTTGGTCCATTGTCGGAACTGTCGAGCAGGAGAATCTTTGCTTACCTGATTGCCACCCTGAACGCGAGCCACCCGCATTACGACTTCTCCCACGTGTTGCGACCCGGCGATTTCAAGCGCGAGCGCAACCTGCGCCGCGTCATGGTGAACCTGGACTCTATCCTCCAAAACGTGCGGCCTGCAGTCGAGGCCGCGTCCTTTGACTCGTCCATGGGCAGCGAGCCAGACTCGGTGTGGGGACCGCAATGCTGGGCCCTGATCGACAAGGAGATGCGTCTCAACGAGTGTACCATTTTCAGCTATCGTCCTGATCCGGATCCGTTCGAAGAAGACGAGAGCGCCATCTGGGCAGTGCACTACTTCTTCTTCAACAGAGCCCTGAAACGCGTCGCCTATCTCCACGTGAGAGTCGTGCCCGTCATATCATCCACCAGTCCGACCCTGCGTCCTTTGCGCGTCGGTCGGCCGCAGAGACAGATGGGCGCGGATGCCCACGTTGACGGCGCAACGAAGCGTGCCAAGTACTGGCTCGGCGACCGCGACGTCGAAATCCTCAACTCGTTCGACGACGACGACAGTCAGATGAACGACGGGCTCTACTGGAATCGCGGCGAAGACGGCGATCTCGTCCTGTATTCCGACGATGAGTACTTTGAAGACGAAGACGACGATGACAACGACGTGGATACCGAGCACGATGACGACCACGACGGCGACGCACCCATGCTGGGCAAGGAGAGATTGATGAGCGAAGACGTTGCTGGGCGGATGGAAATCTAGATGCCTGAACAACGACTTTCGAGGGGCTTTCGTTCTCTACGTGAGCTCCCCGCTGGTGGTCTGACTGGGAGAGGACAACCGGGAGAAGAACAAAGCCACGAGCCAGCCAGCTTTGGTCCATGGCGAACGACATGATGGATACGTGGACCCCCCCTCCCCCCCCACAGGAACTGCGTGGTTGCACGACCAGCTTTCCGCTCCTGCATTCTTACATGATGACGACATTTGATTTTGCTATTCTTTATGGTCCTGTTGATCGAGCACCTACTGCTCCGACTCTTGCTCTGGTTGCTTTTCGTGTTTTAGGGTCCTGTCTAGCATGGCGCAAGATGACCACACTTTTTGTCTGGAGAGGCGGCGGACCGGCCGTGCGTGCCATTGGAAGGGGGGTTTTGTCTTTTCTTTTCTTTTTCTCTCTTTTTCCTATCTTTTTTTTTTCCCTTCTTTTTTTTTCTCTTTTTTTTCTCTCTTTTTCCTTTCTTTTTTTTTTTCTTTTTTTTCTTCTTTTCTTTTTTCTCTTTTTCCTTTCCTTTTTCTTCTTTCCTTTTCCTACTTTTTTTCTCTTCTCCATGATTATTTTCCCACGCGGACGCACGCACTCCGACGTCCCCGTCATTCAAGGGAATCGCACCGACCTCTGCGCCTGTACATTGTGCCACGGCTGTTTTGGATTATCGGTGCTGGGTTAGTCTCGTCCAATGGCAGTACCTCTTTCCGCTCCTGCACGTGCCGTGCTGAGGCCAGATGTCGTGCCCTTGTCATGTCGTAGGGAGTTCTGACGGCTGCGCAATACCGCAAAACCGGCGGGGTCCCATTCTCGAAATCGTCAAGGACGTCGGTTTGCGACCCCGAGTCTGAATGCTCATCACGACGAGGCCACCAGAGGCAAGTCATCCCCGGGTACAATTTAAACATCGTGGCTGCGTTATAAGCCAGGCGGGGAACAATGCTCCCAAGACCTGGAGCATGAGCTTTTTCCTCTTGCTGTCAAGTGATATTGATACGGTATTTGGTTTTTATAGCCGTAGCGCGGTGCGGGCGCCGTGGGATGGCGTGGCCACGGCATGCAGTACCAGCCCTGGGTGATTTTTACACCTGTTACGTGCGGGCGCGGCACGCAAGGTTGGCAACGCGGCCTGTGCAATGCGTATCAAGGGCCATGCAAGACATCACAGAGTCGGTTAGGCGCCAGTCGTAGATGTCAGAGGTTCATTTCTCTCAACTCCCCCGCCATGCAACACAAGCCATACAAACCCTAAATGATTTTACACCCGGTGCTACGCCACCACGCTACATCTTCAAGTAACATTTTCTTACATGTATCACAATGAGCCAAGTACTGTTTTTTAGTGGCGTTCTCAAGGTAGAGTGTTAAACCGCCTCGCCCGGCTGTACTGTCATGAAATCAAAAGGGTTTATTATACAACTAAAAACGCCACAGCACAACACAATCAGGACCCCCCAGAATTCACACCCAAAAAAAAAAAAAATACAAAACAAAGTAAAGCAAGGGACAAAAAAATCAACAAGAAAAAAAAAATTAGGTCCAACCGCAAAGAATCATCACGTCATAACCCTCCGCACCCAAGACCTCCCCCCGTCTACACCGCCAACGACTTCTTCTTCCGGCCAAAGCGCTTGCCCATGCCGCCGCCCTCCTCCTCCTTGGCCGCGCGCTCGGCACCGACCGCATGGTCCCGCGGCGGCGCCGAGCTGCGCAGAAAGGCCGCCAGGTCCGCCGTGGGGGTCTTGCTGGCTACCGCCTCGCGCGGCTCAAACTTCTTGGTCGGGACGCGGCCGGGCGAGTATGTCAGCGAGGTGCCCCGCGTCCGGCCGGCGGGTTGGGAGCGGGTGTTGTTGTTGTTGTCGACAGGGCCGTTGGCGTGCGGGTTGTAGTCGGCTGGTATGCTGACTTTGATGGGGACGTGGCCTCGTGGGCTGGCGCCTTGGTTGCCTCGGATGGAGAAGGGCCTGTCCCTGTCCCTGTCCTTGTCCTTGTCCTTGTCCTTGTCCTTGCCGCCGCTGCGGGTGAATCTCGCCATGAGACTGGGGGCACTAGCCTTCTTCTTGGGTATTCGGGGGGGCGAAGACACGGGCTCCGCGGGGGGGTTGTAGTTTTGGAGAAACTCGGCCAGACTTTCCTCTCGCTGCATGGGAAGCTTGGCCGTCTGTCGAGCACGATGAGGGCCTTGTCCCCCTCCCGGCCCCCCTTCTTCTTCTTCTTCGTCTTCGTCGCTCAGGTCAATGGCATACGGGTCTCGCACCCGTCTCGTCTTTCGCTGCGGCGTCACATCGTCGTCACCTCCTCCGTACATGTTCCCGGACATTGCGGAGGCGCCCCTGTTCCTAAGCAGAGCAGACTTGGAGTTGATCGATGAGTGCATCGAAGGCGCGCTCTCGGTAACGTGGGTCGAGCACAGACTGTCGCGGATGTCGGGAATGCTTGCGTCCACAGCTCTGCCCCCGACGGCCATGGACAGTTCATCCGAGTCCATGGTCGTGCGGAAGGGCGCGACGTGCCGGGGGATGCGGTGGCTCGTGGAAGCGATAGGCGGGCCTTGTCTGATGAAATCGATCAGGTCCGAATTGTCCACCCTGCCGTCCACAGTAGCGTCCCGTGGCTGGTAGCGCAGGCGGCTGATGATGCTTGTGGTGGAAGCACGCCGTGACTTCTTGGCGCTCACCTTGCTGGGACTGACGGGCGGAGGTGAAGCAAGCTGTGGCGCAATATATACCTTGCTCTCGTCTGCCGGTCCGCTGGCTTTGATGAAGTTGGCAAACTCGAACGTTGTCGTGTCTGTTGGCACGCGAGCCTCCCGGGGCAACGTGCCGACTCCGCGACCGGCCGACGACGTCACGCCTGCTGGTGCTCGAGAAAGCGGACCCGAGAGCTTGGTGTTGCTTTCTGAAGCTCTCGGGCTGCTGGATGGGTAAGGCAGGTGCGGAGACGGCAGTCTGCCCGAGCCCCCTGAACCTGACTGGGCTCCGAGCAGAGAGGACTTGGACAGGTTGATTGTCCGCATGTCCTCGGTTTTTCGGCTCGGCAATTTGGTGACGACTGGACTTTTTGACTGTAGGAGGGGAGTCAGTAAGAGGTGGTGAAAAATGAGTCAAGAACAGCGCGAGATGGTGGAAATAAATACAGAAAATGGAAAGGGGAAAGAAGAGGATGTTGAAAAATATAGAGAGAAAGAAAGAAAAAAAAAAAAAAAAAAAAACAGCGCAATATCGAATCTCATCGCAACATACATCAACATCCCGCATCGTCTCCGGCGTGAGCGTATACGTAATGGTCTGATTACTCTGAATCAGCTCCTCAAAGTTCCGCGCCACGCTCTCCGAACGGCTGGACCCGTCCTCGGATGTCCGCACGGGCTTGAGCCGCGACGTCGCCGAGGAGACGGACGAAGCAGCCGTGTGGATTGTGCGGACGTTGGCGGTGGATCCCTGGACGGACAGACTGGCTTCGTCGGACTCGTGCCGGAAACGGCTTCGTTCGCCGGTCGGCACGTCTTTGCTCTCCGCCCTGAGGCTCTGCTTTGGTGAGTGGAACGGCGTCTTTCGAGGCAGGCTGGCGGTTCCGCTGTCGGCGAATCGATCCGCAGACGAGGCCCGGAGGGGAAGGGCTTTGGCGTTTGCAGGTGCTTGGCGGTCATGTGGACGGGGTGGCGTTTGCATGTTGGTCCTGGTCGGGGTCGCCTTCTTGTGGCCTTGGGCGGGAGAGGCGGTGCGGCCGCCAGCTGGCAGAGCTGCCGTGGCCTCTGCTGCGAGTGCCTGATCTCGATTGCACACCCTGGTCGGTTGTTGAGTCGGCGTCGCGGTCCGGGTTGGCATCCCATCCGTTTCCTCCGACGATGCGGGGGCGTTTTGAGGGGGCCATGTTGTCGGACCTGTCGACGCCTCTGGCACGGGACGACTCCTCACAGATGGACCGGCGGTGTTTTGACTGGCGGATGATTTCCATCGTTCCTCTGAGCCAGCAGCAGCAGCAGAGACGGCACCACCCACAGCCACAACCACGGGACGAGACTGGCTCGCCTTGTCTATGGACACTGAAACCGGTCGAGAGCGAGCGGGGCTCCCAGAAATGGCGCTGTTAGATGTCGAGTCTCTCGATCTCGGAACATCGACCAGGCGAGCAGAGTGGATGCTGGACCGATTCTTGTACGGGCTGTTGTTGCTGTCGCCGTCGGAGGAGACGGTGTAGGAGCTCATGGACTTTGAAACGCGCGACGATGTCACAACCTCGGCCTCTTGGAGGGCGAATTCCTCGGCAGCATCGTCATACTCAGACTCTTCACTCTGCGGGGTGGTCTGCGCGTCAACCTGCATGGCGGCTGTTGCTGTTGCTGCTGCTGTTACTGCCGCTTTTGCCTTTGCCCCTGTCTCGGACGTTTCATCGCTCGCATCATGATGCGCTAGTGTGGCTTCGGGACCCGAACCAGAAGCAGACGCGCACGAATGCTTGCGGGCTCGACCATAGAAACTAGGAGCGGGACGAGTCGGAACAGACAAGGATCTCCTCACCGCGCCGGCCGAGGCATCTTGCGGTCGAGATTCCGGCCCTGCCGTGGCCGCCATTGCCGGGGGGCCATGCGCAGTACGAGAAGACGGGAGCAGTAAGCAGCTCCGTGGTCGTTTGGGCGCCGCCTCTTTCTCGTCATCCGCGTCGACAGAAGCCTCGTCATCGCTGTAATACACGAGGCCTGGAACCTCAATCTCGTTGACGTCATTGTCTGTCGCAGGAAGGGGAATCTTGGCCGCCGCTTCCACATGCTCCTCCACGCCAGCGTGCTCCGGAGACTGCTGTGATTGACGAGAGTCACGGCCGTCATGACTAGTGGCGGAGCTCTGAAGCCGTGTAGTGTTTTGTCCGGATGCCTCGTTTTCCTCTTCCGCCAGGAGCAAGGCCGATTTTAAAAAGGGACGCCCGGCAGCGGCGACGACGTCGTTTGCGGGAGTGCGCACTCTCTTCTTCCATCCTCGCCAGAGACGTCCCAAGGTGCGATCCAGTGCCACGCGTTCCGCGTCAGAGTCGACGACGACTATCCGATCCGCGGGGCGGGACGGATCACGCGACCCTTCTCTGAGCTCCTTTTCGATCTTGTTTTGGACTCTCTGGTACGCGGCCTGGCCCGCGACAGTCAGGGTCAGCTCACCCATGTACTCCAGCACAGATGTCAGGAAAATGGCGACGGCAGGAGAAACGACATCAGAGACACGATCGTTGGTGCCGAACTCCAAGTTTTCTTGTTCCATGTACATGTCTTCGTCTTCCTCTTCCATGTCTCCGAGTGACGAGTAGACCATGCACCGGAGTCGGACCCGCTTCCAAGCCAGCTCCACGTCCCAATTTCGCGAGGCGCCTGGGCCCTGGGGTTGGGCATAGTCGTCTTCGTTGGCGCAGCCCATGTACTCTCTCAACTCGGCCTCGGCGTTGGTGATGGCGTCTTGGGCGAGCTTGGGCTTGAGAACCTCCAGGATGGCTTGCCGGAGAGAGGAAAGCCTGGTCGACTTTGCCAGCTGCAAAAAGTTGAACAAGAGCTGATCCAGAAAGCTGTTGACCAGCAGCAGGGCTGGTGCAGAGACCTCAGCCGTCTCGACAGGGGGCTCAATGCCATTTCGGTCGTACCAGGCATCGGCATGGCTGTCGTGGTCGCTGGTGATGATTTGCGATGCCGCGCCGGGCGCAATGTAACAAGATGGAGGGGAGACATCAAGCGGCGGCAAGACAAAGCCGAACCCGATGGTCGATGGTCTGTCACTGGAGACACTTTGCGTCCTGGACCTCGTGGACATGACTCCGAAGGGCGGGAAGGACGAATTGGAATCCATGGTTGTTGGGCTTGCCGCTGTGGAAACTTTGTGTATGGGCTGAATTAGTTTGTCTTGAAGAGCAGGCGTCTTGCCAACGCCAAGGGCTGTGAGGTGACGAGTCCTGGGGAACGGAAGCGAGGGGAGCAATCCGCACCTCTATGTGCGGTGAAGAAAGCGTTCGAGTGTGCGGAAGCCTCGCAGCGGGGCGGGAATTTCGGGTAGATGGCGGCGGTGCCGAAAGTGAGGGCCGGTCCGGAGCCAGTCGGGGCAAAAATCGACAAGAAACTGTACAGTGGTCAGATTAGTCGCTGGCATCATGATGGTGAGCACGAGGTGAGCTCAGCGACCGGATATTGGTTCAGCGGCGGGTGCGCGGATCGAGAGCAGAGATGTGAGAGGGACAGAGGGAGAGAGGGAGAGGGAGAGAGCAAAGCGGATGGGAAAGACTCCAACATGGCCCATCCCGTACAGGTCGAGTCGGCCACTGCTGAAATCACCCTGGCAAGAGTGGCTCTCGGAAGCGCAATGCCAGGTCGGGCAAGCGAGACGAGTTGTGCGACGACAAACGTGGACGCATCTTTGTCTCACAAGGACATGACTGGACGGACGGCGAGGCCGTCGCCAAGCTGGGACGTGGCCGTGTAGCAGAGACGGGCAGAGACGGGCTGTGAGAGAGCGCGAAGAGAAAGGGGAGGCGCAGAGACGAACCTCGAGCATTAATCACATGCGCAATGTGAAGCAGCAGGGCATCTCGAGAGGAAAAAGGGGCCGGTGATGGTCAGGACCAAGGGGAGACCAGGTCGTGCAGCGGGTGGGAGGTGGAAAGAGGCGTCCCGTCGTCCCGTCGTCTCGTCGTCTCGTCGTCGCGTCTTGGCTGGTCAGCCGGGGCCGAGTTATGGGCGCGCGAGTGTGCGTGGTGTGTGGTGGGAGGACGAGGCGAATGGCATCGATCATGGACGTCTATGTCGATGTCTGTCTCGTGCGTGGTGTCTCTGTGTGGTGTGGTGTGTGTTGGACGGTGTCTGGTGTGCTGTCTGGCGTCTGGCGTCTGGCCGGCACGGGGGGGGGCGTCCCTGGGAGTCAAGGGACCAATCCGGACCGATCGGGGGACCCGACAAGCAGCATGTCTGGGCTGTTGGAGGCGGCGCGGAAAAAAAAAGAAAAACGGGCAGACATGAAAAGACTGCAAGATTTGGATCTCCTCATCTGCATCGGGTCACGCAGCACGCACAGGGAGGGGTGGGGGGGGGGAGGGGGGGGGGTGCATATGGGGCGCGCTGCTGAGACTGGGGGTGCTGGACAGGGTGCCGGTCGGGGTGCTGGGACGGGGTGCTGGGACGAGACGGTATTGGGCCTGCGCAGAAGGGGTCCACGGGAAATGTGGGGCCAGCGCAGCAAAGACTCGCCGCACCACATGCAGACTTGCCAGGTCGAAAGGCGAAAGAAACGAAAAAAAAAAAAAAAAAAAAAAAAAAAAGAAAAAAGAAAAAAGAAGAAGGAAACAAAAAGTCGCCCTCGACGCGCAGGACGATGAGCAACGGTCCCTGCGACTCTCACGTCTCTCGCCCGCGTCTCTCTGTTTCAGCTCAAAGAGGGGCCGTCCCCACGACAATGACGGCAAAGCGCTCTGGTAATTAAATTTGGCCTCTGGATATCGCGGCGCCACGCGGGCCAGCGAGTCATGGCTTACGCCCGAGTACCCAGGTACCTACTTGCTCTAAGAGGTACCGTAGATGAGTAGGTACATATGTGCATGACAGGCGCCTCAAGCATGGCGGGTACCTCCCTAGCATAAAGTGCCTACTTTATGCAAGTGTACTTACTTACCTACCTAAAGTAGGTACAATCTACCCCCTGAATTATTTTACAGAGTGACAAGCCCTACCTTAGCTAACTGCTAAGTCCCTCTTTAACAGTTGCTAGCACCTATAGTAATCTATACGCATATAATATATATAATAGGAAAAAAAAAACACTAAGAGAAAAAAAAATATAAATATATAATTTTTTTAAAGTAAAATAGAAAATCTTTATATAGTTATATAATTAATAAAGTATTAGTTATATAGAGATTTATATATAAATATTATATTTTATAATATAAATTTAAATAGTTATAACTATATTAAATTTTTTCTTTTATTATATATACTTTTATAAATTTTTCCTACCTTTTTATAATAATATAAATACTTTTATAGCTATAGTTAGTAACTCTATTAAATCTCTTTTAAAAGTTTTTTTTACTTTAGCTAAGTACTTCTTTTAAGTAAATTATACTAAGCCTTTATTTTATTAATATAAAAAGTATATTAAGCTTAGTATACTTAATATCTTTTAGTATAGTTTTTAATATAAAACTTAGCTTTTAATATAATAGCTTACTAAGCTTTAATTTTAATAACCTTATAACCTATACTTATACTATAAAGCTCTTAAAAATTAGCCTTAAAAACCTTATAAAATTATAGCTTTTTTTTTATTTTCTTTTAAAGATAATAATAATAACTTTAAAGTTATTTTAATAAATAAAGATATTATAAATTAGTAGTAATATTCTAAATATATTATATTTTTTAACTTATATTAATACTATTAATAAATATACTTATATAAAAAATATACTTTAATATATACTAAAAAAAATAAAGTAAAATATAATTATACTTAAAGAGTGTATTATAATTAAAACTTTTTATAAAATTATAAGTTTTTTATTAAGTAAAATCTTAATAGTTTTAAATTTATTTTAAGGGTAGGTTTATTATATACTTATTTATATAATAATACCTTAGTATAAAAACACTAATTACCTTACTATTATCTTTTATAAAGTATAAGACTACTTTAAAAAAGTACTTTAAATACCTACTTAGTTAAAGTAATATTTCTTACTAAAGTAACTTTATAATATATTACCTTTTCTTTACCTATACTTAAAGGCTACTATATTTATAGCTTTTATTAATTTTAATATTAATAGAAGACTTTAGCTTATAAATATAAAATTAACTAAGTATATAAAATAACTATACCTTAAGTTTATAAAATACTAAAGTTACTTATTACTTAAGGATTAAAAGCATTAAATTTAATTTAATAAAACCTAGGTTAATAGAATTAGTAGTAATAAAAAATATATAATAGTTTTTAAAGGTTAATAGTATTTTTATAGTTAATTATATAATACTAATATACTTTTTATAAGTAAAGATATTAATAAATTTAATAAAATTAAAATATAAGCTAATAGTTAGATATTTTAGGTATACTTTATAAAAGTTACTAAAGGTATATTTTTAGTTTAAAATAAAAAATAAGATATAATAACTTTAAAAACCTATTTATAGTATATTCTTCTACTACTTTATATTTTTTAGTTTTAGAATTCTAATTTTAAAATCTAATAAAATAATATACCTTTATACTTAATAAAAAATATTATAAAATATATTAAGTATATATTTAATAGTAAAAAATTTATTTAGTAACTACTATATTTAGCTAACCTAAATTCTATAAAATATATATAGCTTTAAATAAAATATTAGATTAATAAAAAGTATTCTCTTAAGCGCTTAAAAGGTTATTAATTATATAAGGTTATTTAAGAGGCTTAAAATATAGTACTACTAAAGTATTTAAAAAAATTAGTATATTTTATACTTTATAGGCTTATAGCTATTAAAGCAGTATATAAGGGATATTTAGGGTATTAACTAAGGCCTATAAATATATTTTTTTATATAGAAATTACACTTAGCTTAATATTCTTTTTAACCAGGGCCTATATTATTATAATTGCCGAAGAGACGCTTAATTAGCTAAACCCCCCCTACAATATTAATGTGTAAAATAATTCAAGGGGTGGACTGTAGGTAAGTAGAGGACAAAAAGCCAAAAGGCAAAGGCAAAAAGGCAAAACGCGAAAAAGGTCCCAAAACAAAAACCCAGCATGGCCCCGCGCCCATCATGGATCGGTCGTCGTGTCCGCCGTCGTACCTGGCACTGGCACTGGCACTGGCTTCTCATTGTTCGCCCCCCTCGCGGATTGCTCGCGACGAGCGCAAGCCCCTCCCCAAACGACGGCTCGGCCGAACCACAGTATCCCTCCGCCTCGCACGGTACAACAGCCAACCCCGGCGCGCCCATCTCCATCCCCATCCCCATCCCCATCCCTCTCGCCATCGTGTCCACCGTGTCCATCGTCCATGCTCCCCCCAGGCAACGACAACGTGGTCGATTCGACAGTCAAGGCGGCTCCAGCAATACCATGAACGCCCGGGTATATAAATCCGCGAAACAACGGTCCTGCATCCTGCCCGCAACGCACAACGCATGCCGCACCCTCCCCCGCCCCCGCCCCCAAGTCCCGTCCGCGACAGAAGCACCAGCCTCTGCCATCTCAGACCTGTGTCACCGCAGCGCCAAGTCGTGCCCGCACCAGCGCCCGCTGTCGGGCCCCAGCAGGAAAGAAGCAAAAAAGAAGCACAAGGCGTTGTTACCGGAACGGTTGCCACCGGCGAAAAGGTCAGGTCCGGTCCGGTCGTCGCCCTTGCGGGGAAAGGCCTGAGTCGGCGACGCTGTGCATGGCGAATGGACGCGTCGTTTTTCCTGGGGGGTTTTCTGTCCTTTTTTTCTTTTTCTTCTTCTTCTTCTTCTTCTTCTTCTTCTTCTTCTTCCATCTTTGCTTTTTTATTTCCTTCTTTCTTCTTCCTTCTTTCTTTCCTTCTCTTTCCTTCTCTTTCCTCCCCTTTCCTTCTCTTTGCTTCTTCTTCCTTCCTCCTTCCTTTTGCCATTGTCTGCGCACCAACACACCCGACACGCAATCCCCCCCGTTTCAGGTGCCAGGCCTTGGCCACACGGCCGCAGCCCCTAACCGCCGGCCATCTCGCCAACCCGGCCCCAGCTAGCTCCAGACGCCAGTGACCACATGCAGTCTGGTGACAACATACCTGGGTGCCTACGTTGAATGCCCCAGCCAGCACGCAGCACCAACGCTGGCTCCAGACCAGAACAAACCAGCCGGCTCGGCCGCCCACCGGCGTTTCCATGGCCACGGCGGCCCTCCCGATGACCAAGACAAGATGAAGATGGCCTCCACGGCCAGATGGACGTGCTGCCGTAGAAGAGCTGGTCCACGACTGGAAATGCTCAAGCTGTTTCCACGCCCGCCGCCCCACGCGCCTGCCTCTGCCTCTGCCTCTGCCTCTGCCTCTGCCTCTGTCTCTGCCAGACGCCCCTTCCACCACCGAGATGCCCTCCCGATGCACATCTCGGATCCCTAGCCCCCGCCGAGCAAAGTCTATTTCCTGTCCCCTCCCCCAAATCTCGTATCCTTTCTGCTCTGGGCGCCTCAAGGTAAAACGACCTTCATCGTCTGCAACTGTACCCACCCATCTCATTGACGGGGAAACCCTGCCTGGGCCGTCTTGGACAGACGGTACGTAGCGTCTACCCACACAACCGTTCAAGAAACCCCGGGTCCTCACGTCCTCACGTCCTCACGTCCTCACGTCCTCATCGTGGCATCATCGAAACTTCCAGGACAAATGTAAATCTGCCACGGTAAAAATATACCTAGCAATCATACTACTTCATAGGGTATCAGGTCATCACGTCCACCACAAAATCACCCACGTGTTGCCATCGGCCTCAGCCCTATGCTTTCTTGCCAGCCTCCTCCGCTTCAGCCTTCTTCTCTAGATCATGTTCCACACCACGCTGTTGAGCCTTGCCGTCGGCCCGCATCTGATCGTAGTGAGCCTTGCCTTCCTTATCGCCTGTCAGGCCGGCAACGGCGCCTCCGACGGTACCCTGAACACGAGACCCAATTCCGGAGCCCAAGTCATTCAGCTGACCCTTGGCTTCCTGCTGCTGCCCCTCGAGGTTCTGTTGACGGCCGGCTGCTTTCAGATTCTGAGACGCCCATTTGTCAGTCCACGCCACGCCAGCACCAAACGTGACCGCACCGTGTCAAGCCCCCGATACTTACTTCGCTACCAACCATGTTACCGACCGTCTCCTTGGCAGAGCCGACAGTCTGATCCCAGGACCCAGCAGTTCGGTCGGGGTGATCCTTGCTGGCACCTCCGTCACTGGAAACTGTTGCCCCTGGAACCTTCACAGCGGCTTCAGAGGCATCATGCTCCGCTTTGGCAGCGTCTTGCTTGACGTCGCCCTTGGCTTGGTCTCCAGCATTACCAGTCAAGCTACCAACAGCACTCTGGATGGCACCTGTAGCCGAGTCGACGTACGACTGAAGGGTGGAGGGTGCCTGCTTGTCGGACATTTTGGCTGATTGACGATGGAAAGAAAGTCTGCAGTATAGTGGCTTCTTTGAATTGGCTTCACAAAAAAAAAAAAGGTGTGCGGTGCAGTGAGAAACACGAGGATCAAGTTTGATGGGATGGACAAAACAAGACTTCAGGGATCAAAATATTCACCCAAGATGGACGGACATGGCCAGGTATAAGTAGGTAGGTAGTAAACAGGCAACTCTGGAGGGAAGGAGAAAGCCCCTTCACATGGAAACAGGAAGAAACAGCCACTTGCCAAGGAAATACCCTTTCGACAGCCTCACCTTAGTAGGTGATGTCATCGTCGTCTACCGAAGGCCATAGGGTACTCGACCTGGGTGTTTTACGTGGTGGGGTAGCTCGCTTGTGACGTCATTACCCGTGCGTCGGTGCAGCAAGATGAGCCATGTCCTGTACATATGCAACTCTATGTTTCGAAATGATAGGCATGAGCGCTCGTGTTCGTTCTCGGTATCACGGTGTCATACTATGCCAGCCAGCAAAAACAGGGGCATGTGCAAGACAATTCATCACCATGACCAATCAGACGCACACGCAGAGGCTAGGTCTATTACAATACTGCTGCCTAGGAGAATCCGACGGATATCAAGTCATAGGGGTTCTTGCTCCTGGTTCAGGAGAGCGAGTTTGACTCGTTGACAAGCTCAAGCGCGTCGAGTCTGATTGTGCGTGCCCAGTTGCAACCTACATCTGCCAACCAGCCATCCTGTATGCGTCAAGAGAAACCCGGCCAGGTCGTCTTCATGCCAGCATCTCCATGCCTGCGGCCTCATATCCGCAACTACTACGAATGTATACTCCAAAAACCTCTCACAGTTGAACATAGTTGCCTGGATAAGTAGACAAAAGGTGTCAGTCAAGAAAAGGTGAATTGGAGAGGCAACCACTAAGCAGGAAACCTCAGACATACCTGGGAATTGTCCCTCCTTTCCGTTGAGGCGGCCGGTCCACCACTCGTTCTCATTCTGTGTTCTGCTCACAATCTCGATCACGTCGCCAGCTCGGAAACTCAGATCGCCATCGGCTTGGGCGGAGTAGTCGTACAGGGCAGTCACAGTTTCTGCCACCGGCGCCGCGGTCAAGCGCTTAGGCTTGGGTTTCGGTGGTGGGGGCTTTGCCTTGGCCGCCGCGACATTTGATAAAGCAGTGTTGTTTCCAGGCGTATACGGCGGCGGCGCGACCTGGTGATGAGAGTCTGTCGATGGGCGGCCGTAAGTCCCAAACTTGGAACTTGGGCTCGGGCTCGGGCTCGGGATCGTGCTGGTGCTGGTGGCTGACGGCCCTGCTGTCAGCAGTCCAGGTTGCTTGCCTCCTTCGAGGGCTGGTTTGGCTCCGTATCGGATCGGCTTAGGTCGTCCCGTCGTCTTGAATCGGCAAATCGCCAAGGCCTCGGTTTGCTCTTGGATATCCCCGCGCTTCTCGATGAAAGCCTCCTCGATCTCACGCGTCAGATCAAAATAACCAATGTCGCATCGCTGCATACGCTCATGCAGTGTGTAGAAAATGTTGAGCTGCATGTAGTAGAACGATTGGAAGAGGGGCTGTATGAATTCCTGTTCCAGGTGGAATAACTTGGGCAGTTCGTCTTTCAAAAGGTTGTTGAAGTACTCGTAATCCTGTGTGGCCTGCTCCGCATCACCCTCTGCTTTCCACAAGGCTTTCTCGTCCTTGGGTGAGCGCTCCTTTTTGTCCTGCAGCTTCTTGAGCGTGGCGCGGGTCCGGTCGTAATCGAGCTTCTTGTGGTCTCTCTTGACTGCCGTTTTGCGAATGACCTTGATCACGTCCATCAGTTCGGTCGCTGGTCGAATGACCCTACTTTCGATCATATCCAGCTCGGGCGCAAGAGTCTCCAGGAGCTCCGTGACGATAGCCTCGTATTCCTCACAAGCCCGGATCCCTTCCGGGTTGCCTTCGGGATGGATGCTCTCGGGATCCGATACACGACCTGATATGGGCTTGTAGATCTCCGTCATGGCCTGGCTGAACTCGATTTGATGTTTCAGCATGCCATTGATGGCCTCGAAGTATTTCTTGGACTCATCGTGCAGCTTCTTGGTCTCGGTCTCTAGCTCTTGAAAACGGCGCTCGGCGTCGATGTAGACGGCGTCTTTGCTGTTCTCTCCGATATTGAACTTGTTTTTGATTTGTTGAGGCGCCTGTTCATCGTAGCTTCTTGTCAGTGCTGCGAGCCATGGTCATTTTGTATCGCCCAGCGCCCGGTTCCTCCCCAAGCCGGCGCCCGACAGACACGGGCGAAGAGGAGGGTCAGCGACTGCAGACGATTGGGAGCGAGCGTCCCGGCCGGATCCCCCAGCAGTGTCAAGCAACGTACCCGCGTCAGGCTCTTGGAGAAGCCTTTGAAACTCATGGTGCAAGAATCCCGATAACTGTGCTTGCGCAAAGGGTACAGGGACTAACGAAACAGGTGTGGCGTTGCGCGCAGAGGCAGAGAACGAGAAGGCGGCGGGCGCCGAGCTTATCCTTTGGAGGCAGCCGGAGTTGAAGGCATTGAGGTCGGGACTTTGGCAGGCTGTTGGAGGCGAATCACTGGTAAATGTACCGTCTGACTGGTCTGGTCCTCCTCAGCTCAGTCGTGGACTCGCGGCGGCCAAAGCAGGCTTATGACATGGCGATGACTTGGTGGTGGCTGTGCTGCCGATTGTGGCGCGGGTCACGCACATGTCTAGGTACACTAGGTGCTTACTTATCTTAAGCACTAGGTGAGGAGTAGTTAGGTAGATAGGTAGGTACTTTCCATACTACTTAGTAGGTCTAAACATGATGTATGCGCAGCGCCGTCAGCACTGCGCGAGCACGTCGATGGCGTCAATGTCAATCGTCCATGGTCCATCAATGGCATCAATGGTCCGTCGTCCATCGTCGGTCAGTCCCGACCGAGTTGACCTGGCATGCCCCGGAATGCCCGGAGTGCCTGGATGCATGTGCTGTGCAATGCTCATGTTTCTAGCGTCGCATGGATGCGGCCCAACAGAGTCGTTTCGGTTCTGCATCATCCATGCTTTGCCTTGCCTGCCTTGCCTGCCTTGCCTTGCCTTGCGCTTGCGGTGCCTGCGCTTTCGGTGCGGTAGAGAGCCAGCTTTGTCGTTACACGATGCGCGCATTGCGTCGGCTCTGTCGCATTTTCATCTTTCATCGCCCTCGGATGCTGCTCACCTTGCTATCCAAGTACCTAAAAAGTAGCCACCTGGACACCCGGACCGACGATGAGCCTGAGACCTTCTCAACCGACTCGCCTCCTGCCAGCCTTTGACGGCCTGTGGACCTGCCTCTGGGCCCCGGGCGCAGCGCTGCTGCCGGATACCTACTGGATACCGCCCCAGTCGGGCCAATCAGACGCCGCGTGGGCACTCTTATCACCGAGTGGCCGAGCCGAAAGCTCTTCCATGACAAATCTGTCTACTTAATATGGGGAAACTGAGACCTCATTTCACCAATCGACGTGCACCCTCATTTAAAAAGCCTTTTTCTTCCTTCCTTCCTCTCTCCGCTCGCCGGGTCTTGGAGTATCCCGCAAAGGCAACCGCCCGCATCACATCCATCATCATCATGTCGAGGCTAGCATCGTGCGCGCTGCGGACGGCGAGCCGTCATGCCGCCGCGTCCGCCCCTTTGCGTGCGGTGCCTCGCGCTGCCCTGGTGGCGACACGGTCCAGCGCGGCACGAAGAGGATACGTGAGCGAGACGAAGCAGGGCCGGGCTCGCGTCGAAACTGCCGTTAAGCTCGACAAGAAAGATTTCGTTGATATTCCTCCTCCTCAGGTGGGAGCATCTGCTGATGCCAAAGTCAGCCCCATGGCTGGTAAGGAGACGGACAACTGTGCGAGATACATGTTCTCCTGATACTTGTTCGGCCGCCGGACGCTAACCAAAAGTTCAATACGCAGAGGTTCTCAAACAAGCTGCCGTGATGGACGAAGGCCAACGGCCGATTTACCTGGACATGCAGTCAACGACACCCGTCGACCCCCGTGTGCTCGATGCCATGATACCCTTTTACGTGGGCGTGTACGGGAACCCGCATTCGAGGACACATGCTTACGGCTGGGAAAGCGAAAAGGCTGTGGAAGAGGCGCGTGAGCATATTGCGTCTCTGATTGGCGCCGACGCCAAGGAAATCATCTTCACATCTGGTGCCACGGAGAGCAACAACATGAGCATCAAAGGCGTTGCTCGGTTTTTTGGCCGCTCCGGCAAGAAGAATCACATCATCACAACCCAGACGGAGCACAAATGTGTGCTTGATAGCTGTCGACATTTACAGGATGATGGCTTTGAGATTACCTATCTGCCCGTTCAGAAGAATGGGCTAGTAAACATGGCCGACCTGGAGGCTGCTATGAAGCCCGAGACTGCCCTGGTCAGCATCATGACTGTCAACAACGAGATCGGTGTCATTCAGCCCATCGAGGAGATTGGCAAGTTGTGTCGACAGAAGAAGGTTTTCTTCCACACCGACGCTGCTCAAGCGGTGGGCAAGATCCCTCTTGATGTGAACAAAATGAACATTGACTTGATGTCCATTTCGTCCCACAAGATCTACGGACCCAAGGGTATTGGCGCGTGCTACGTTCGAAGACGACCTAGGGTCAGACTGGACCCCATCATCACTGGCGGTGGGCAAGAACGTGGCCTCAGAAGCGGCACTCTTGCTCCGCCGTTGGTGGTTGGTTTCGGCGAGGCCTGCCGAATTGCCAAGGAAGAAATGAAGGTTCGCTTGTCCTATGCTTCGCTGTCCGATTTCCCCCCACCACGTCATGATTCTTCTGCGTCCGGCACTCTACATGATGATCTGCTCTACATGCATGGCTTTCTGAATGGCCCGTGACAAGGCCGTCCGTGTTGAGTGTAGCAACCTGTCTGATTTGAGTCTGCCAACCGCATCCCCAACCCTAAGAAACTGACTGTTCCCTGCACCCGCGTTTCACCACTGGTTGTTGTGCAAACTGACCTCCTTCTAGTACGATTCGCAGCGAATCAAGTATCTTTCCGACCGACTCCTGAAGGGCCTTCTTTCTCTGGAGCACACGACGCAGAACGGTGACGAGAAGGCCTTTTACCCGGGCTGCGTCAACGTCTCATTTGCCTACGTGGAAGGAGAGTCTCTTCTCATGGCCCTCAAGGATATTGCCTTGTCCTCCGGTAGTGCGTGCACGTCTGCGTCGCTGGAGCCTAGCTACGTGCTCCGCGCTCTGGGGAACAGCGACGAGAGTGCTCATAGCAGCATCCGGTTCGGAATTGGTCGTTTTACGACAGAGGCAGAGATTGATTATGTACTCAAGGCGGTACAGGAGCGGGTCAATTTCTTGCGAGAGCTCAGCCCTCTATGGGAGCTCGTGCAGGAAGGAGTCGACCTGAACACCATTCAATGGAGCCAGCATTGAAAAAAGAAAAAAAAAAAGGAAAAACAGAAAAGACAAACAAAAAAAAAAGAACGGAAATGGAAAAAGAACGGTAGCTTGCTACAGTCTAGCGGACTTGGTTGGTGTCGTGGATGGGCACGAGTGTAACAAAATCAGAGCGGGAAACAACTGGAGTTTTTGACTGGGATAGGTCGCCGGCGGGATTGGGCCTTTTGTGATTAGCATTGTATAACGCGATACCTCATTTGCAAACATGGGCTACGGGACATGGGGTGTCTATCTTTTCTTCTTCTTTTCTTCTCTTTTATTTTTCTTGATAGAGAATACTTTGTCTGTCGCTTACGCCGCGAGATGAAACACGGAATCCGACTTTACTCCCGTTGCATGGCCGCAGTGCGTGAACGCCCCGATGAGTTGCAGCGGCCTCGATAGCCGTTTCAGCCCGCCCTGCCGAAGCAATCCGATGCCACACCCGATGGCCAACGTAGTCGAGGACGCCGCATGGTGTCCAGAGGGCGGGTTACAAAAGTAAACGGCGCCATCTCTTTGCAGCCGAACAAGCAGGACAGCAAACGGCACCGTCTCTTGCAACCAACTAAGCAGGACAGCAAACGGCACCGTCTCTTGGCAACAAAACGTGTTCCCGTATAAACACCGAAAGCAGCAAACGAGTATTCCCGTGCCGCGAGCGTGCTCCCTCGCAACCTACGCGCCCGCGTCACCGGCGATCAAAGTCTGCAGCTCCCACGGACTGAGGGTGCTCCTCCGGCGCGAAGCAGCCTTGGTCTTGCGATCCCGTTTCCTCTTCTCGGGCTGTGCCGTGTCGGGGGGTCCCGTCGCCGTGGGGGGCCGGGACACGCCCGTTGTGGAAGACCGCGCGGCCTTGAGCTTGGCCCTTAGGCGGGCGGCGTCGGCTTCCCTCTCCGAGGCAGCTAGCTTGGCGGCGATGTTGGACAGGGTTGGGCTTTGGGCGGAGCGGCGGGCCGGGGAAGATGTGGTTTGCGCGTTGGGGGATCCGGGGGTCTCGCGGGGTTGCGGCGCGGAGAAGCTGCGCTGGGGGGGCTCGGCGCGGGTCGGCGGCATGGCGTCGGGGGATGATCGCGGGGGACGGGGCCGGTTGACGGGGGTTTTCTTGGGGTTGTGCGTATTGCCGGGGAGTCTGCTCGGTCGGACTGGCTGGGATCTCATTGATTTCGTGGACGCCCGCGCCCGGGGGGGGTTGTCGTCGCCGTCGGGGCCGCGGTCGCTTGACTCGGCGCGGTGACGGGCTGACGTGGAGTTTCGCGGCGAGGATTCCGGGGGGTCATTGTCGTCGTCATGATGCGCGGCATCGCCGTCGCTGTCACTGCTGTCCGCCTCACGGTCCGGATGGTCCGAATCCGAGGCCGGGACCTCGTCGGCCGCATGGTCCGGCCGCAGGCCTTGGCCCCCGACGCGACAAGGAGAGTCGACGTGTTGGTGGGCATTTTCCTCGTCAGACTCTTCCTTGACGACCGGCAGTCCGCGGTCCGCCATGCCATCGTCGCGGCCGGCGTCGTCCACGCCGCTCACGCGGACAGGGCTGAGCCGCATCCCCATCTGCAGGTCCTCGTCACAGACGGGTCTGCCGCTGACAGCCATCCTCCTCCGCCACCCGTCCATGAGGTGGACTGCTTCCTTCCACCGGTCCTCCATCTTCACCCAGCCCTGCTTGAGCCTGTCAATCTCCTCTTCCCGCGCCACCACCTCCTCGATGGGGACAAAGGACGGGTTGGTGAGGATGAGCCGCATGTGGTCCATGACCGAGTCCAGCTCCGCCGCCATGTCCTCGCACGAGGGCCGCCTGCGCACCTGCTCGTCCTCCCTCGTCTCCGACACCCACCCGCTCATGTCCCGCAGCTGCGCCATGGTCCGCTGCAGAACCCCCAGCATGGCGTCGTTCTCGTCCGTCAGGAGCTGCGCCAGATTCGCCAGCGTCGCGTTCGCCTCGCGCCGCAGCGTGCCGTCGCACTCGGCCGCGGCCGCCCCGGTCGTGTCCCCCTCGTGGCCGCCAACGTCGCCCGTCACCGTGATGGTCGTCACGGCGGGATTCCCCCGCGTGCCCCTCGACCGGCCCGCTTCGCCGAGCTGTTTCTTCAGCGTGTCAATCTGCCGATCTCGCCGGCGTATCTCCGTGGCGCACGACGAGCGCGACTGCGCGACCAGGGCCTTCATCCGCGCCACGTCCTCCTTGAGCGCCCTGGCCTGAGCCTCTGCGGACTTGAGCTGCGTCCTGAGCGCCGACTCGGCCGCCGTCGCGAGATCCGCCTTGCGCTGCGCCTCGGTGTGCTTGTCGGTGAGCCGGGCGAGGTCGGCGGTGAGCTTGAGATTCTCCGCTCCAAGACTGCGCATGGACATGGAAAGAGATTCTCGTTGTTCAGCATCGCGCTAATGCCATTGGATTTTTATTTATTTATTTGAATTTTTTTTTTTTTTTTTTTTTT